>VZTG01007339.1:455612-552968 GCA_013397845.1 Melanocharis versteri | reverse complement strand
CCCGCACGGCCCGTCCCGCTCCCGGAGCCGTGCGGGCTCCCCGAGCCGGGCGGCGGCGGCGCTGCCTGCGGGACGTGCTTCCAGCCGGGAACTGCTCGTCTGGGGCGCTGGAGCGGCGCCGCTCGGGGCGCGGGGCCGTCCGGAGGAGCTGCCCGCGCTCCGCAGGTGCTTTTCGGAGCCGGGGGTGAAGTCTCCGCGGCGGCGGGGAGCTGTCACCGACACGGAGCGGGCAGCTCGGGGGTGCCCGGCGTAGGGGGCAGCTCGGCGGTCTGTGCAGGGACCCACCGGGTTTACATTTCCCTCTTGTTTATCCTCTTGTTGGCTTTGGAGTGGGCTCGATCGCCCCGGGTTGGTGCGTTGCTGTGGTTCCAGAGAAGTGGGGTGTTTACAAAGCTGACCCCTAAACAGCTCTGCTGTTTCCTCCGGGAGCTTTGCCGATATTTCTGGTGATACATGGAAGTTTCTGACTGCCTTGCTGTTCTTGGCTCGATCTAGTTTATTATTCTGTATGAACACAATAAAAAAGGTATTCCTGCACCTTTGTTAGCACAAGTAACCTCCCACTTCAGCTATGCTGTTGTTGGGGCAAGGATGTGGTAGCAAGATGCAGTCAAAAGAAAAGCGTTTGGAAGAAAAGGAGATTCTGGTGGTCTTTCTACTCACTGTATTACTTATTACAAGTCTGATACTGGAGCATAGCACAGTGAAACTGATTTGGGGTAGAGGAGAGATGCAGAGGTTTTAACCAATAACATTGCGTGTTTCATGCAGATCTCTTCCTAAAGGGAACTGAGAATTTAAGAAAAAATGTCTGATGTTTGTACAAGATGTTGTGCAATACTTGCCTTGAATATGAGCTGTGTTCACTAGTAGTAGTGATGGATGATTTATGAAGAATCCAAAAGGGAAGCAGAAATGGGGCAGGGGAAATGAAATCAGACAGACAAAAGTATTTTTTTATTTGGCTTTGTTGGCTTTGAAGGCAGCTGTGTACTTCATTCCCCCAACACTGGGAGTGGGCCTGTAAAAAACTTTATCCGTCTGGGAGAAAGAGAATTTGCTTAAATATTGACCTCACTTAGCACATTTGTGGGAGGGGGAGAAAGGGATTATAGTTCCCACCAAGTTCTGTTGTTTGTTTTTTGGGGTTGTGTTGGGTTGTTTTTTTTTTTTCTAAAAGCAAGTTAAAGCAGAACTGATAGGAATAAGGGGGCAGTGAAAGCAAGTTGCATCGAAGGTAAAGACAGAGGGAGAAAACACAGGCAGAAGTATGAAAAATACTTGAAGTTAAATGACCTTTTGGGGCAGGGGGCTACAAACCAGACAAGTAATAGGTTATTTAGAGTCCCATCTTCTTAAATGGTGTGCTGTATTTGAATGTTTCTAAAAGCTCCAATTTCTTTTATGTTCTTTTACATTTCTTAAAGATGCTTGTTTATGAAAAATACAAAGGAGATCTCAGGAAATATTTAAAATTTTCATTGATTTAATAAAATAGATTTGTTGTAATTACAGTGCAGTAGTAATCCTGATTTAGATACTTGAGGTTCCTCTTTCCTGTGGATTATTACTGTCATCACTGAGAACTCAAACATAAAGATTCATCAGTACATATAATCGTTGTATTTAAATTGATGATTTAGTTATTTTTATCTGATTTGAGTACCTCTCTGTGTACTAACAAAGAAAATTGAATGCCTTAAATGGAAAATGAGGCATTTCAAAATGTCAAGTAAAAAAAACGCTTTCTGATTTTGTATTCCTTTGTTTCTTACTTCTCTAAATTGAAAAAGGTGATATTTCTTACTCAGTGTTGCTATTGTATTTGCTGCCTGCGTGGAGACACTTGGATTAAAATGTTGTTTAAGAAATAAAAATGCTGAGGTGATGTTTTGGAGGGGTTTTGTTTGTTGTCTTAGGCTTTGATGTGGGACCAAACGCAGACGGTATGGGGTTATTTAAAAAAATGAATGCTAGATTTGAATTTTATTAGAGCAGGATTGCATGTTGTTTGTGTTTTGAATAATCTCAAGGCTGCCTTATGGGAGCTTCAAAAATTGCAGTAAAGTAGCACTGGTGGGTAGGCCAGTGTAAGTCTTACACTGACATGACTAAAATTCATAAAATATGACATCAGTTTAAAGACATTCAGGTAATGATCTTCCATATTTTTGTTTCAGAATTATTGCCTTTTAGTGTCTTTAGTCAGTACAGGAATTATTTGGTATTCATTTATTTTTAGGATAATACAACAAGCTTAAAAATGAGAGAGTATTACACAAATGTAAGTTGTTTGCTTTATGGATGTGTAACAGTGTAAACATGTTGTTCTGTTTTAAGTAGAAGATGTGGATGTGTAACTAATTACCAGAAGCAGGGTTCAGTCTTTATCAACAGTGGTCAGTAAAATCAGTCATCTAATACAGCGTCATCCAGCCCCTTTGTAGGTGAGGAGGTTGGTGTGATGTAAGTTTGTGAGAACAATGATGAAGTTGTTTCCAGACTGGATAGCGAAGGGAAGGAGGAAATGTTTCAAAGCGTGCCAGTAATGATAAACGTCACTTAAGCTATAAAAATTTTAGAGTGAAATGCTTTCGTCAAAGCTCACATAAAAAAAGTTATGAGAAATATTATTCAATCTATAACTTTGTAGAAATGCAGTCTGAAAGTATTTCCTTAGATTAGGCTTGTTCCAAGCAATGGTCATTCCAGAGGGAAGAAATGGAAGTAGAGGGTGAAGGTATGTCTGCATGTTTTGTGTAACTTGTAATTGCAAGTTACAAGCAAAATACCACTTACAAAAACCCAACCACAACTTGCAGTGTGGAGTGTGTGGGGACCTCGTGGTGTCCGTGCTGAGGGAATGTCACTGGTTCCCATCTGGGGGTTGTTTAGTGCATTGTGACCCAGAGGAAATAATTGAGCTTGTAGGTTTCAATCTTGTAGTTGATGTTTGTAGGCGACTGATCAAGAACAGGTCATCGATTACTGATCCGGTCTTCTGCTCAGGTTGTAGTCACAGCAGAAGAGCAGAGTGTGGTGACAGTGCTGAGTTATAAGGGGAGAGCTGGAAGTTTACCTGAGTTCAGCATCCATCTGAACGAATTGCTGATGGAAAGTCCATCAAGAGTCTTAATCTTAGAGAAGTTACCTCAGGATTCAGGAAGTACTTGAGTGCCAAATTAGTGGAGACTAGAAGGGTATTTTGAGGAAGTGTTTCTGTTGGTTTAGCTTTTTCCTATTTGCGTTTCCAAAGCCACCTTTAGAGACAAGATAAGGATGAAATGAACCTTTGGTCTGAGTGTAGCCACCCTGTTCAGTTCTCTACCTGTGTATTGTAAAAAAACCAAACCCAAACAAAGCCTGTAATCATTGAATCAATACATGTAATAAGCATTTAGTATTTTCTAATGGATAGAGCATGGAGGTACACGTGAGCGGTGCATTTGTTCTGTCAATTAGTAATCAGCAATTCTGCTCAATCTGCTGTGAATATGAGGTGTGTGACTAAGAAGCATCTGCTGGTTATAACTGAAACTGTGCAAGTTTCCTGCCTGAGGGGAAACTCAGCTGCTGAAGCAAGTGGTGGAAATAATTTGGCTACTGCAGCAGAATTGCATTAGGTTAGACTGGTAGGGTGATACTAATACAGTGATACAGAGTTAAGTCTGCGCTGAGGTGTCGGTGTTTCCTCTCCATGCATGTTTTTGAAGATGCTTTGTTGAAGGTGTATGTGGTGCACTGCTGCCCAGGGAGTAAAACAAGATCTCTGTGGGGGAGGGTTGTTTTCATCTCCTGTGTTAACTGCTGTACCTTGCATCATGAGCCTCCTGCATTTTGCTGTGTTTTCAACATTTTGTGACGTTAGGAGGACATCTGCAGGGCTTGCTTCAGGCACATAATTTAGGAAAAATTATGATTTTAACATGGTCCTCTGTCTATGCTGCAGAATGTTATAGAACTGTATGCAAGGTGTTTGGGCATCTCTGTTGTGGTAGTTAAAGCAGACAGCACAAATGTTTCTTTCCTCTTTCTCTGTTGTCCCTACACTAGACAATTTCTATGGTTTTGATAAAACTGAATGTGTAGTTTAAAATGTTGTCTGTCTTCTGTTTAGTACCACTGGGATTGGGATTAATGGAAGTACTAGTATAGCTACATGCTCCAGGTAATTTGTCATGCTCTGCTGGGGTCAGGCCCCACACTGCATGAAGAACTAAGGCTCCTTCCAGTCTTAATTGTTCCATGAAAGTGATATTCCAGAATAAAATTACTTTGCAAGTCAGGAATTACTGCATCAATTATTCAGCCGGGGAATCAAAATATTTGGGGCAACGACCTCACTTACAGAATAAGAAAAAGCCTCCCCTTAAGCCAGCAGCTGATGCTGATTCTGTATGAAAGTTTGTACTGCATGAGTGTTTTTAAGTAGCCTTTGAAAAGCAGGATTGGTGGAAGGATTGTTTACGTCAGGACATGGAGAAAAGCACAACTTAAGAGGTGTCTGTAGAGCAAGGGAACCAGTACAAAGTTTTTAAAAGCAAACTTTTGCAACAGAAGGAGTAGAATTGAAAGCATTATTCCGTAAGGAGAAACATTGCAACAGAACTAGAATTCCTTGCCTTTGTCGAACAATGCGAGTAATAAGCTTGGCTGTAAGGCATGGAAAAAACTGTCTTGGCCTAGTGCATCGGAATGAAACAGCCTGGGATGCCATCAGTTTCATTCTTGCTCTTTTCTGGTACCTGCATCCGGAAAATACTGGGCAGGAGCAGAATAGCAGGATGCTGTTAGAGAGCTGAGAACAGAATAGGGAGAAATACAGGGATGCAAAGTCTGGTGAGTAGTTCTACAGCTGATTAAACAGATGCCAAGTCTCCTGTTGATTTGTGTCTTCTGCTGATTGGCTTTAAGGACTTCTTGCCATGATTCAGTCATTTATAAAGATTATCCTGGTGATAAATCTGCAATGTCCAATTATATGAGCTCAGGCTACAGTTTTCTTTTAGCTGTGACACCCAGCGTTCTTGGCAGGGTCAGGGGTTTTGTTTTTATGAAACTTACATGGAATTCAATTATCTTTACGACCCTCATCTCTTAACAGACTTAAATGGAATGGTGGTTAGGTTCACAATTTGAGGGGAGGAGTATAATAGCAGAAATGTGCTGAGTAAGCTTGCAAAGCTGCTGTACCAAATCTGCGTGTACCCCCATCTGCTGATGGAAGGGCTTGCAGTAGCCAGTGGTGCAAACCATTGCAGGGGAAGAGTGTGGCCATGGGAAATACTTGATCTGTGGGTATCTGTGGCTGCCCTCACTGAGATCTGGCTGGGACATCATGACAGACGCATCCGTGCTTTGTCTCTCTTGAAACTTGATCAAAACCTGAAGATTCAAAGTTACAGCAGCTACAGAGTGTGCCATATCTACTAATGTTCCTCTGCACAGTGTCCTGGGTGAAAATTGCTTTCAGTAGTTCATAAATTTTTATAAGCACTGAAACAGCTGAGGTTGGATTTTTCAAGGGGTTTGTTGCTGATGTTGAAAGACCTTAAAGGCTGAGACTTCCTGTTCTAGTGCTGGAAACATCCTATTCTTGCCTAGCCCTCGAGATCAAAGGTTTTGTGATGAAATTGTACTTTTAAGACATAAATGAAATTTCAAAATCAAAGTTAAGAGATGCGGTTCCTGCTTAGGTATTTACGATCTGAATGATTTGAGCAAAACAAATGAAATTAATGTTGGTTCAGGGTTTGTGCCCAGTTAAAGATTGCACCTGTATTTAAGCTAGTGAAATTGCCTTTGAAAGATCTGTAGATGTGAGCTGAAACAAAATGGATTCTATTTTCTGGTTGAATGTGTTAATTTTATCTGTAAGGGAGCACTTGCTGATTTTGCTACAATGACTGGATTAAAGAAGCTACTAAGTTTTTAGTGGAAAGATAGCGTGAAAGAGCTGTATAGCTTTAACACTGACCTTTCAGAACTGTTTGCTATTGAGAAAACCTCCAGTTTAAACCTAACAGTATTTTAAAAAAGTAACAGCCTTACTTCAAGAAGTCATGTCATGAGTATGTGTTCAGTTTTTTCTCAGTGTGTAGCAATCTGAATGCATCTGGCAGAGAGGGCTTCTGAACATCAAAGTTCTTGTGACTTTTTTCTTTCTTTTTTTTTGCTAAGGAGTTTTCCTGCTGTGGCAAATGTCTGGCTATGAATTCCTTTGCAGATGATTAGTATTTTCCACAGTATATTACTGCTGTCGTATTTTGCTAAGTTTTCCCTGGTTTCCCATAAGACTGCTGCTGTCTCTGGTATGCAGGCAAGATTTGTTAATTTGTAAGTTAGCTATGATTCAATGTGAGGCAAATGCTTCAAATATTTTTATTTTTGTTTTCTTTAATGGCAAAATAACCTCAAAGTTACTTTGAAAATTGCACTTGTTTTGAGGAAGCGCTTGCTACTGTATGCCAGGGCCTTACTTAATAAGGAATGCAGGAAATGGCCTGACTTCTTATCATCGCTTCTGTATTTAGTGCTTGGACTCCAGGGAATTCATGTGCACTGATTTCTGATAGCTATAAAGTGCTTCTTGCGAAGAAATTACCAAATAGTATGTTCTGTGCTTGCGTAGAACAAATTATAAATAGGGTATTACAAGCCTTGGGTGTTTCTGAAAAGAATGCTGTGCAACTCATCTGAAATAGAGAATAATGTTAACATGTACATGAGCAGATGGTGAGATTACCTCTGCTTAAGGTAAAACGATTTATGTCTGATGAAGTCATCCCTTGCTCGTTAAGATAGGAAACTAATTTAGATTTTGGGAGGCTTTGTCCTGGTAGAGATGTAATGTCCTGTGTTGGTTCCCCGAAGCTTCTTACCAGACATCTATAAATTCCTTATTGGAAAGAAAATTCTTCCTGGTTCCATTTTATGTATTTGCTAGACTAGTGCATATCTAATTTTTTTTTTAAATGTAAATCTCTGTAAGTGCATATCTGGTTTAAAAGTCATTTCCATTCCATGTAGAGGCTTTGATCTGAAGGAGATGGTCAGGCAGTTTCTTGGTTCCCGATTATTAATAAGTTTTCTTGCTGCTTTTTTTTTTAAGAGTATTTTACTCCTCTGAAATAATGAATGATGTGCAATACTCCAAATTATATAACAATACACAGGTACTTGAGTGATCAGATTAACTTCAGGCTCTAAACACATTAATGTAAAATTTTAACCAAGGAAGTGTTGCCTTTACAGATACTCGGCTAGACCAGAGCCAAAGAGGTCTGCAGGCTGCTGTCTGATCACAGCTGCTTGAATAGCTAAAGGAAATATTGCTTCAAGTTAATGAAATCTGACTGCAAGAGACAGATTACCCTTGGTAGGGCTGTGGATAAATTGTGTGGTTGAGGTTTTAGACCTGCTTTTAAAGGAACCAGGTAAGGTTCTGCTAGAGCGGTAGAAATGCGGCAACTTCGTCCAAATATGAATGTGTCTGTTTAATTTCAAATTTAGGGGACAAGTAAGTGGTGTAGGGGATTGTTTTATCACTTCTGAATTTCTGTTATAATCTCTTCAATTGCTTCTGGCTTTCCTTTAAAAATAAATGAAATATTTCTCACCTTCTTTGAGTGCTTGTCAAGAGGAGCATTCTTAAAGGTGAAAAGATTGACGGCTGAAAACTGATTATTACTGTTACTTAAAATAGTGTGCAGCAGTTCACATGAGAACAGTCCTAGCTCTGTAAGGATCACTTCTGGGTCTTCAATGACCTCCAGTTGTTGCAAACTTCTGGTGAGTTCCTATGGCTTGGTCAGTAATGGTTCAGGATTCCAGGATTTGAATTGAAACTTATTTTTCTGAGTGCTTGAGGAGTTCCCTGCTGATAGATGATCCTAATGGAATTTGCCCTTCTCTTTGTAAATGTTGGAGAAGTTTAAATTCTGCTCACTCTCTGCCTTTGAACTTAGATGGCTGCAAAGTGAGAGGTTCAAAGTGAAGGTAAATTTATGTGAAAAAGTTAACTGATGCTGCATGGTTAGCATTTAAAAGAAGGTCTATCGGTATTTTAATCATGCGTATGCCTAGAGAACTTCTCTTCTGATGCGTTATGTGAATTTATTGCTTAGAACTGGCATGCAAAATAAATTTTTGCCAAAACTATTGCAATTTTATCAGATTTTTTGTCTGTTTTTTTAACTTCAAACTGAAAAAAACCTGCAGTCTGCTTATAGAATTTGACAGAAATCTATACACTGACTTTAGAAGTTTCCCAAGGACAGGACTTAAATACAGCAATCAAATTAAGTGGATGTATGCAAAGAATAAAGCTAAAATTCAATTTTTCAGATAACCACTAATGATAATCTTCTGTCTTGAATGCTAGAAGTCACTGGATTTGTCAGTGACTGGATTTGCAAGTGTGCTGTCATACACTGACTGAAATACAGCACTGTAATGTGAAATTGGAAAATAAACAAGCAGTTATTGAGTGACTGGGATTCTCCCGATGTTCTGAATGAAGGTGCTGTGGTAGCTGTGCGTCGTGTTTCTGAGAGCTCAGGAATGTGTGTTTATCTGCAGTTGTGACTTCGTGAACAGTGACTCTCCTTGAGAACAGGAGACTGCTTGGTGATATGGAGATCAAGGCCATAGATTTCACCAGAAAAATAAGGCTTTTTTTTTTTTTTAAGAGCTGGCTGTTGATATATATATAATCGCTTTGGAGACCATATAATCTTGATTTTTTTATTTTTCCTGCTTAAGAAAAAAAAATCACTTGCTGCTGTAATTTTCAAGCAGCACCTGAATGCATTGATAATCTTGTAAGTTGTAGCCCAGACAGTTCTGCACAGTCTTGGAAAGTATGGTTCTATTTTATTTTTTTGAATAAAGTTCAGGAAAAAGTCCTGCTGCTCTTTAGAATCCTTAGGCAACAGCAAGACTCTGAAAACTGCAAGCTGCACTTACCTCAGGCTGCTGCTTCTCGGAAAAGCCAAGTAGGAATTCTTGAGAAGACTTCATAAGTCAAGGTGTTCTTGCATCTAAAAATCTGACATAGCAGTTTTAACCAGCTGTAAGTTAATGAAGAGATTAAAGCCGGCTTAGCTTTCTAGACAGTCTGAGAAGGTGGTGTCAAGTATATTAGACTTCTTGTTAGGGTATTGTCTGTGGCTGGTAGGCTTAGACCATCCACAAAATATTCAGTACATCTTCAGGAGAAGCTTTAGTGTGACTGGCCTGCTAACAGGAGCATAGTAAATAATTGAAGGCCACATTTGTGCCATTAATGGCACCAGAGACCTGCATTGTCTATAAAGGAGCCCAGCAAAATAGTTTGGCTTTTTTGTAATTGATTCTCTGATTGTGTTCTACACTGAGCTCTGGAGATAAGCAGCAGACAGGACAAGACTTCTTCCTAATGGCAATGTTTATGGCTTTAATGGGTGTCAAACTCTGCAGCTTCATATACTGTACAGAAGAGGATCTGGTGTCTGTTTTTTTCTGTAGACTTTGTCTGTGTTGAGTATTTATATAATTATATGAAATAGATTCATACCTATAATTTCCAAAGCTCCTCCTTAAGACTTTATGCCCCAGGACTTGAGTTGTGTGGTTTTTAGGGTTTTATAATTTTGTTAGTCTGTCACTGTTCCAGTCTTTCTGAAGGCACCCTCTTTTGTTTAAATCTTGTCTTGGTAACTGTAACGTCGTTTCTGGTTTAATCTTGCTTTGTGAAGGGTTTCACTTGGATTTGTTTTCAGACTGAGCTGAAATGTATAGAACCTCTTATAAAGATGTCTGCCCTTCACACTATAAGCCATTGAAATGAAGTAGATAAAACAAAAGCTTGGCCAGACTTAAAGAATTTAAAGAATCTGTTATAAATCTGTTAAGAATCTTGCTGTCTGTGTGGGGAGTCCAGGGAAATACAGTCACTTTGTTTGCAGCACATCTCTCTGGTTTCATTCAGGGAGGGCAGAAAAACTCCCAGTCTAAAATCCAAACCCTTCTAATGGGTGTGCATTGAAAAGGAACATAAAGAATTTTGAGTTATCTGCATTATTTGCTGCAGAGAATACTTAATTTGTAGATTGTTGCATGACTTAAACTCAGAATGATTTGCATCTATAAGGCTCATCTAGTTCAGTGAAACCGTGTTTTAATGAGGATTATTGATTATGTAACCCTCCTAGCAGAAACTCATTATTCCTGATTTTTATCTTGCTGCTTGATGTGCATGCTGGCTGTTGCTGGAAGACATCTTATCTCCTGGGCTCGGTTCTGACCCGGCTGTTTGTAAAAGCTGGAGAATAACGTAGAAGTAATGCTGAAAAATAACATAGTTCTTGTGGTAATCTCTGGCAAGATTATTTTAATAAAGAGTTTGCATAGATATTGTGGTGAATATGGGAAGTTGTATCATAGTCCTAAACACAAGACTGGAATTGGAGAAATGTAAAATACCATTTTCTTGGTGGTGGCCTTAGGCAAAAGTGACCTTTTGGAGTTTCTTCCCTTACCAAGTAGTGAATGACACTTCCTTTAAAGGGCTGTTAAAGAGATTACTCAATGACCAGCTGTACTTAAATAGCTTATTTTGCTTGTCCAAGAAATATAATTTCATAAGCATTATTTTTCTTCTTAAGAGGGTAAAGTACAATATTTCCCAGAGGGAGAGAGGTTCTTCAGTGTCATTATGACCATTACAATCATGGTACAGCAGTTTGAAAGGTCTGGTTTTGTAATCTGTTGAAGTAAGGTGGAAGTCCTCTTGATAATGTACTTTATCAATGCCGTATTTGTTTAGTCTTTAGAACGACTTCTACTCCCAAGATTGCGCCTGTGTAATTGCTCAAGTCTGAAAACCGCTATGTACCTGAAGGTGGCTTTTGTGTGTCTCAGGTTTGGGAGTGCAAAAAGAAACCAAGTGCTTACTAGCACCAGTAGGCAGAGTAAGAAAAACACATGGGTCTGGCATAATTCAAAGAGTGTGAATTTATTTGTGTGGCTTCTTTTTNCCCCCCCCAAAAATAGGCATCTTTAAAATTTTGCATCCTGGGTTTCTGAAGGACATGTGCAACTTTGTCAGCTGATGATGTGTGACTTAATAGTTGTCCACGTATGATTTGTCGGGTGTGTTTCTAATGTTTCATTTCCTTTTCAGGTCTGTTAAATCCATTCTGAAGCCAAGAGTAGGCAACCAGTGCAAGGGAAGTGTTGCTGCTTTACATGGACATCTGCTCTTGCGGCATGGCCCAGATATCCAGCAGCAATGGATTCAAACAGCGCTCCTCACCTTCTCTGTCAGCCCCAAGGTCAAAAGATGTGGACAAAGAGGAGGCACTGCAGATGGAAGCTGAGGCATTAGCCAAGATGCAGAAAGAAAGAGGTGTAGCTGGTAATAAACAAACCTTCCATTCTTTAAGCAGCCCCAGACAAAGAGTGCAGACTCATAACAAACAGGACCATGATCTCATGGTGTTTCCAGAGTCTGATGCCAAGAGCATGGAAGATAAACTAAGTACCATTGACATAGAGAAGCTTACTCATGCTGAACTAGAGAAACTGCTGCTGGATGACAATTTTGAATCTAATAAAGTACCTACGTTACCAGCAAGTCCTATTTTGAGCCCATCTGTGTCTTCACAATTTTATCTTGGGCCCGCGGGTCAGAGGAGACAATGGACACCTGGGATACCAGCACCTGTGGCATGCACTTTACCTCCTATTTACACCTCAGCTTCTTACACAAAACAGACTGGTGTATTTCAGAATGGGTTCCATCCAAGTATGTCGTCCTATCCCTCCAGAGAGCCTATTTATCTTGGTCTTCCAAGACAGTCACAATACATTTCATACCCACTGGCAGCTACCACACCTTTCCATCCGCATGGAGGTCTACCTTTATACCCTCCAGTACTCACACCAGAAATGGCAAAAGTATTTGACAAAATTGCAAGCACTTCAGAATTCCTGAGAAACGGGAAGTCGAGCACGGACCTAGAAATGACTGCCATAAAGTCTGCAGTCTCCAGCCTGCCGGCCTCGGAGAGCTGCGGGGATGTCAGTAAATTCGACTGGTTGGATTTGGATCCTCTGAGTAAACCAAAAGTGGACACTGTGGAGACTCTAAACAGGGCAGAGGATGATGGAGAGAGGGCTTCAAGTATGACTGCTGAAGATCCATGGGATGCTGTTCTGTTAGAAGAAAAGCTGTTACTAACTTGTCATCTGGAAAGAAAGGTTAATGGGAAATCTTCTGGAGCGACAGTCACAAGGAGTCAGTCCTTAAACATGAGAACAAGTCAGCTTCCAAAGTTACAGGGCCAAACGTCACAGGTATGTAAATCAGTATCTTTAAACTGCAGTATAACAGTAAAGATTAATCACAGTGTTTAAAGACACTTTAAGGTCTGTTACTTATTTTATGTGTATTACTTGGCTTGAGCAGTGTCCAAATAATGTGATGTTATGGCATATGTATTAGTGCTATTCTGAAAATTGAGCATTATGACTGAATTATCTCCCAAAATACCTCTGCCTTTGTGTAATCCTTCCACATTTACTGAGGAAATTGCTGTTTTTCAACTCAACACTCCAATAAGAAATAGAAATAATATTCAGCACAATTACGTTTCTAAATCATACTAATAAATATTTCAATTCTATGAGCGATTCACGTGATACTGTGAAGTAAAAAGGTGGCGAGCTGAGCACCGGAAGTTTTATTTTGCCTTTTGCAAGACCACAGTAATTCTCTCTTGTAGGTAGAAAGCTTTCCTTCTGTGTAGGAATGCTAGACAGAACCTTTTGGTTATACTGTGCTGGGTGGTGGGGTGGCAGCTGGGTCAGAAATGCTGTACTTCTGCTCTAGAAGAAGGCAAAACATCTTCGTGTGATGTTACTTTTATCAGGCAGGGCAGAAAGGTTTCTGAGAGATTTCTTCTCTAGGATCAGGATCACTTTAATGAAACATTCAAGACCAAACTCTCAACAGGGGCTTTAGTTATGACACTCTTCAATCTTTGGAGATGGAGCGCATGCAGTTTGTGTCAAAACCAAACTGTGCAGCAGGTGATCAATACTGTCGCAGTCTCATTTGCTTAATTATGCCCCACTGGGGCATCCTACTTTTTCCCAAATCCAGTAAAAGACTGTAGGTTATTTAACTTTTCCTACATTAATTCTTTCTGTGATAATTCCACCATAAAAAAAAAGGCATTGTGTTTTAAAATACTAGTTGGCTGACTAGAAAGTGGATATGACTACTTCTAGGTTTTGGGTTTTTTTTTTTTTTGGTGGAGTACTAAGACTGAAAGAGAAGTGGAGAACTTTTCAGTGGAAAAGCCAGCACCCTGGCAAGTGTGATAATGGCCAAAAAATTGTATTTGTAGAAACTGGTTAGAGAGTGGGAAGTAAACAATTTGTTTGCTTTGGAGACTTCGGTTTACAGCTGTTTTAAATCTTAGGTATTGTCTTTCTAGGTGTTTTTAAGAGGCTAGGGACATGCCACAAAAAAAACAACTGTTATCACTCAAGGATATTTTCCAAATAACTCCTTAATTCTTCCCTCCCCACCCCCAAACTGGAGGGTTTTTTTTCTCAGAAATACGAATATTTACTAGACTGTGGCCTAAAAGGCTGCCTAAATTTCCATTGAAGTGAAATTTTTGGCCTCTCATTTGAAGGATTTCCTGTTTTTTCTGGGTTAGGTGTCAGTATTCTGGCAAAAGTTCAATAGAAGGCCAGTGGAGAAGGAATAAAAATCACCCTGAAACCCAAAAAATCCATTTATCTCTGGTTTTGTGCCATGTGTACAGATCTTGGGTCTGACTTAATTTTATTTTTTTTCCCCACTTGCTGTTGAGCTGTGATACATTAGCTGTGTTATTTCCTAGTATTTGGAGAGGCCTGTACATTAGGGCTCTTACAGCAGTTGGTTTCTCAGTTTGCTGTGTCATCTGGTGATGTGTTTGTCAGTTTTTCAGTGATGGCTGGTTGTAATGTAACTCCTGACTATTAACTAGGCTCCATTGGATCAGTGCTTCTCAGGTGGTGTCTGTAGGAAGTAATGTTTGACTGTTGCTGAATGAAATCTGGCTTTATACATTCCAGGTTTTTTCAAGAATGTAGGATTTCAAAGGGTCTTTCCTGTTCATAAGGTCCAGTCTCCTGCTATTTGCATGTCATGTATTGACTGATTCATAAATAAAGTTCAAGCTCTGCCTTCACATGTGGTCTTTTCTTCCTGCCACTTTTGATTTAAAGGCTGTTCCAGCTCCTCCTCATCAGTCATCTGATTTTCAGCAGAACACATTTGTAACTAGCTCTTAGCAAATGTTCTTCTTTCAGGATGGAACAGCAGGTACTTAAGATGAAAGAATCATTTTGATATTTACCTCAATATGTTACAAGAGACGGTGACTTTCTGTCAGCTTTCACTGCAAGCTCTGTGTGAGAGCTTCTCTCTCCTTTTTCTTTTTTTTTCTTTAAAGATGACTTATGAGAATTTTAGCTCTTTATGTGAGAGCACAGTGTACCACGTGCCTTGTACATCAGCATGAATAAACCCTTATTACAGGCAGGGGCATCCTGCTTGGTACTCTTGTTGCATTTGCTTTATTTAAGATGGCCTGACAACATCAATTCTGTAGTCAGTTAATAGACCTCATTTTCTTGAGTCACCATCTTTTTCAAATAAGTTCTTAGTTTACAGCAGATTTCTGCAGTGAATGCCCAATTGAAAGTTTGAGATTTACTTTCCACTTGTGCTCCTCCAGACTTGTTTTGGCTTCACACTCCAGTTCTAGCCTGTATGACGAAGGTAGCTGATGATACAAGACTGTAAGTTAGCAGGGTTGTTTCGGCTGAGTTATTAAAGAAAAAATAAATAGATTTAAAGATGAGTCTCTCCATTGGATATCTTTGCAGCATAACGTAGGTAGTCTATCTTTTGCCTATCCTGTGCTTCTACTTTATTTTCTAGTTTAAATAACTTCCTACTTAGTATAATAGGAGGCTGAGTTATGTAGCCTCTGGTTTTGGCAGTTCTCTTGTATTTACCCAATTTACCCCAGGTTTATATGTTCTTCTAAGTGCATTCTTAAGTCTTGCATCTTAACAAGTCTGGATCATTCCCCCCCCGCCACCCTTCCCAAAAAACTCAGTCTCACTGCCCCCTTAAACAAAAATATTAGTATTTTGATTCAATCAAAAATATTTTTGATTCTGTCGAAACTTATGGCTATCTATCTGTTAAATTCCTGCATCAATAGATTGCATTGTTTTGATGAAATATCTATTTGTATCTATTCTTATTTTTGCCTATTTGATGTATATATGCGTATTTGAAGCAGCTATACATTTAGTATTCCCCTTTAAATACTTCAGTGTTTGTGACTAATTTCTGAAAGCAGAGGCAAAAATCATCATTTTGTCCTCTTTTATGTGCTGTCTTCTCTTGCTTTCCACAGAGCTGCTGAGTCTTGTGACTTCGTATACCCATGGAGTTTTATTTAATTTGACTTTTGTTAATTTATCAGGGTTTGGGTTTGTTTGTCATTGTTCAGAGTAATTGTATTTACAGACCACTTCTATTTTTGCAGTCCGTGGTGATATGAACTATTTATCTCATTTGGCCTGAAGTCCTTTCTTTCAAGTTATTTCCTGTTTGACTGATAGCTTTTGCACCTCCTAGATTGACCCAAGTGGAAGTTAGAGAAATTAGAATTCTACTTGTTGCTCAAAACCCATCTGAGTCCAGTGGGTTTTAAATAGAATTCTTAGCTTTTCAGAGCTTGTCGTCCTGAAATTATTTTCCCCAAAGTGATCAAAAATTAATACTGAAGTTCAACTAAAAATAAGGAGGTGTTTAATGTTCTTAATTTTCCACCAGGTGGTCTTTTCCATCATTACATTTTTGTAATAACATGAGGTTTCTCTCCTTAGCCAAATATGACCCAGAGGTGAAGCATGGATAACCAAATCTTTTTTTTTTTATTTGCTCATTAGATTACAATTTATTGTTTACCCTGGCTAAGCTTGCATGTGTTGACATGCCTTTTTAGTTCCCTAAACTTTGAATTTAACAGTAGAATAACCTGCAAATTTTTCTGTAAGTAATTCAAAAGTGTCACATAGTGGCATAAAGTGGTGTTTCATCACTGGTGTGGCTTTATTGGAAGTAGGCCCCTTGTTGAGTGCTTTTATCCTGTGGTTGCGTAGTGCTTTGTGTACTTATTTGTAGCATTCTCTAGAGAGTTTCTAAATAGAATTTAAGATTTGTAGACGCAGCTTCTTGATTTGCAGTGGCTGAGTTTTGATTTGAGTGCAACAGCATCTGGTTAACCTTCATCAGCGGTGTTTGCCTTTCCCTGCGTATGTTCCCTGCCTGTTTCCTTGTGATTTTTGGTGGTGGTGTTGTGCAATTGCTTAGAGAGGGTGTTTACTAGATACAGTTGCACAGGTTAGCAGGTCTTGTGAAGTTGCCCAGTATTTTTATGTGATAGAACTTGTCTGAGATGTTACAATAGAAGAACCTATTTCAATTTAAGGTATTACACATGCTCCTGCAGCTGATTTCAAGTTTTGTGGCTGTACAGCTTCCTGCTCTAATTGTCTCCTGTGGTATGGCTAATCCCCAATTACACAGAATTTGTCCTTTTGACTGATCAGTGTTCCTGCAACCAATATTTTAGCTGAAATAATTAGGTTTAAATGCAATTCAAGTGGCAATTATAGGTTGTATCTCTTCCAAGTTTATGCTGTACTGCTTAAACAGGTTAATTTGAAGGGGGAGAAGTGCTTAAAGGAAAAGCTCTCTCAGATTTGACCCCTTTTCTGAGCGTCTAATTTAACTATATTGTCTGATACACTCTAATGAAATTAGCTGACTACTTGGGCTAATAATAAATAACCCACATGCTGGTTAAGTAGTTAATCACTACTTCAAATATGAATAAATTGTGGTGGTTTTCAGAAAAACTGTAGTGCAGTCTGCTTTGTTCCTGGACTTGTGGTTGAATTAAAGGTTTCTAAAAGCATTGTAAAATCTTTGGATGAAAAATGTAACTGGTCCTGTAAGTTATTCCAGGGAGCGTCTGGCAGGAGCTTCACGAATCCTTCAGGCTAGTGGTGGTTGTTAGAGTATGGACAGCTGAGTTGCACTGGTTATTCCAACTTCTCTCTGCTTTTTGCTCACTCCAGCATTTGTATGAGAGTGAATTGGATCAGAAGACAGATACGGATTTAAAACCTGCTGCAGTTCTGTGTTTGTCATTATGGTTTTGTTGGCTTTTTAAGTTTATTAGATTTTGCTGTTTAAAACTGCAGCTCTCTTTTAGCAGTTGTTTTTTGGATTGGATACTTTAAAGATTGTGGTTTACAGTTTTGGGAGGCGATGGGAGCATTTGGCATAAGGGATTAAAACAGCAGGAAATTGATTCCATGAGGTTAGTTGTAAGTTTCATGTTCTGAATGCTATTTCCTTCCAGTGTACAACTTGTGTTTTCCTGCTTTGTAGGAAGAGATAATCATAGGCACCAGTGATATGTACAGGTTCTTTCTGGAACTACACTGAAGTTTGAATTGCAGAACTGGAGGAAAAATACATTTTTCTTCCAACTGTGGTTCAGCTGAATTCAGCCAAATCCCAATACAACCTGTTCCTGCTGAGAGCTCAGGAACTGCTTGCAATTTAAACTTAACTGATAATGATGCTGGCGAATAAATGACCTTTCAAGGAGTCACTGCTCCAGTGAATCTTTACTTTTCAAGTTAGTGGTGATACATGGTTTTCTCCATATAGAAGTAGACATAAAACTAATAGTAAACCTCAGGCTCATGAAAATCTGTCACCTGCGTGTGGCTTTGCTGGCTTTAGGAATATGTTTGCAGCTATTTAAATACTGTATTATCTTTGAGTTGCAGAAAGACAATGGGACCACTGGCACGCTGACAGAAAACGTGCTTCTCCAAGCGATTGAAGGGCAGAATCCAGAACTGTCAGCTTTTTCTGAAGCAATTACGAAGTAAGAAATTACTGAATGTGAATTAACTTTCAGAAGAGAAAAAAAAAAGAGCTAAATGATTCATTTTCAGTTAGCTTGACCGGAACAGTCGTACTTTTTTTTTTTGCTTGATGGGACAGATTTCAGTATGTATCCTTTTTCCTTTTCTTATCTCAGTTTTTCCTGGTTTTGTCCTGGTTTGTTTATTTTTTTTCAAGAATGCAACAGAATTGTTAAGATCTTCAGTACTGAGATTATTGTATTATCATATGTTCTCTTTCTTATTTTGGTCCTGTGGCTTTTACTTTTCCTTGTTTTCATAATACCTTTTTATCCTCAAAGTATTTTTCTGTATCTCGTTGGTTTTTTATTACAATTTCTGTTGAAAGAATTTGAAGTCTTTTTTTCTTCTTGTTAGCTGATGCACCTTGCAAAATCCTGTCAGTCAGTGACCTTCCCACCTTTAAATGCTTTTATTTTTGTTGCTTCCACAACTGGACTTCTGAAGCACAAAACCTTTAAAACTTGCCCCTGCCTTGATCAGATTGTGAAGTTCCTTAAAAGTCATGTGTTTTTTCTTCTTTACCGCCACAGTTTAATGAGAGATTATTTTTTGTTTTCTTCTTAGAGAAGACAAACTACTCTTGCCTTTTTTCTTTTTAACGTCAAAATCCAAGAAATAGTGGAGGAAATAGAGATATTTGAATCTCAAGGATAACATCTATTTTCTTAAAGCAGGAATGTTTATGAAATGAAAAGGAAACTCCACAAAACCAATGAAAATTCATATATATGTGAAACTTACTGATGAACAACATTAAGACAAAGCTCACATAGAATAGGCTTGTTACAACACTTTCTGGTTAAATCTGATTGTTGTTCTTTCTTTCAAGACCCAGTTTTTAAAATACTGGTGGACTTTAGACGGGACAACTCTTGCTGGAGGATCTGGGGGTTTTTCCATTCTTGGTATTGTCCAGAATCAAGATAATGAAATAAATGATCCTTATAGAGGAGTTCTATTCTTACTCTCCTATAATGTTACTTTAATATTGGCAGAAGTTTAAGGTTAAATTATTTTATCTGTGTTAAATAGCAGAAAATAAAAGCAGCTTTCCAAGTATGGTTTGTTCACTACTAGGTAAATGTTTTGTACTGTTCGTGTCCTAAATAAAAACCTTTACCTCAATTAAAGCCTCTTCCTCAACTTCCATAGCTTGGAAATGCTACCTTCTGCATGGTAACTAAGTTCAGATTAGAATTCTAAAAGTTGAAACGTGAAGAGTTTTGTTACTCTTTTTTTTTTTTTTTTTTACCAATTTTTTGAAAATACTGTGGATTACCTTTTTAAGAGCTGTTCTAGAGCTCAGCTTCTGCAGAAGCTGGATATGTCCTGTAAGAATTGACCTATTAAATATTTTAAGCTATGTGGAAAACCTGCCTAATTACATGCTAAGATTTTTTTTCCTGTCTAACTACTACTCGTGTAATTATTGTGGGCAATGTTCTGTTGAGAGCAGAAAAATTAAATGGTGCTTTGCACATGCAATTTAGGTAAAGAGCCAAAGGTAATCTTTACTGTTCTGCCTTGTGGTTATTACCATGTTATTTTGCTTTAGTCTTGGACTTCTCCATTGCGATGTTTCATAAACCTTCTCTGCTTCCAGATTGAGGACCAAGTTTCCTTACACTGATCAGCAAACAAACCCAGGCTTTGTGCTGAGTCCAATCATGCTGCAAAGAAATATAAGTGGGGAGAGTGCCAGTATCAAGGTTTCGATAGAAATCGAAGAATTCCAGCAACCAGTAACTTTTACGTGCGATGGTATGTTCCTGCTTCTTGAGTTGGAGTTTGCTTGCTAAAGACTGTACACTCAGCCCGGGACAATGCCTTTCAGTTTTTGTAATCCCTGGGTCTCGGGGGCATGGGTTGCTTGTGGGAAATGTGGACAAGGTAACTGAGGAAAGGCCTAGTTCTGGGTCAGTGCCTCCATCAGAAAATATTCAGAAGTTGACAAAGTGAAATATTGACTGTAAAAAAGGAGAGTCCAGCAAGCCAGAAGCACTATTCTATCCATAGCTGGATAGAATAAAACAGTTGTTCAAGACTTATTACTTTACAGTAATTGAGGGGACAGTAATATCAGGACTGAGATTCTTAATGTTTAATTTAATTTTTTGTTTCAACTCTCTAACATATTTTAAAATAAATTTCTGTAGATGATCTAAAAAGTCAGACAAACTGCTGCTGGAAAATAGGAATAAATACTTAAACTATCTATTACTTGCCTTCAATG
This sequence comes from Melanocharis versteri, assembly GCA_013397845.1. Classification (NCBI taxonomy): domain Eukaryota; kingdom Metazoa; phylum Chordata; class Aves; order Passeriformes; family Melanocharitidae; genus Melanocharis; species Melanocharis versteri. The sequence goes on along the minus strand of VZTG01007339.1, from coordinate 532,663 downwards.
CATGGTTATGAGCACAACCACTAAAATAACACTGTTGGATGTGCCACAACTGGCTGTCCCAGTTTTGTGGGTAACCAGGAATATTGGTTTGGGGTGGACCTTTGAGGTTTGCCTTGATGTTCTACGTAAATTCATATTCTCTGTGCAATCTTGACAGCACAGCGATTGCATTTGTAACTGCGTGCTGTCAACTTCTGGCAGTTCTGGGTGATAAAATAACTGGTAATCAACTTTTTTTCTTCTATACTTCTGTAGTCCTTTGTCGCTTGTAAGGGTTAGCATTTGGATCTCAACCTGAAACAGTGTAGATGCTTCAGTGCTGGTTGTTCTCAAAAGATCTGGAGGTGTTCTGTTGCTCACATGAACTTGCTGCTCTGTTGGAAAAACAAGCTCTCGATGCATCTGTGTTTTCATTCTATATTAATTTTCTGGACCTTGCATTTATTCTGTGGTGATTTAATAATCTTTTGTTAAGAAACGAGGTGGATTGTAAGTATAGCCTAGGAAGGGTTTTGGCTCTTAATCCTTAAGATTACACTTTTCTCATATTGCAAGCTTAATCCTTTCCTGCAAAAGGCTTTGGTAGGGTAACTAAAATGTTAGGGCTTCAGCCCTTTATTTCTAGTATTTTTTGTGGCTAGCTTGGAATGTGTTTTGCATTCTAACCCGACATATCTTCTTCTTTGTGCTTTCTACTCCTTTCCTTTTTTCTGGTGCTGAAACTAAACACAGTTAAACTACTTGTCTTCCACAGCTGGTGAGAGGCGGGCATGTGACTGGTAATGGGGGTGTTTAAAGTTATTCTCTACCTTGAATTCCTTCTGTTCTTGGTCAAATTGTTGCATACTTTGGCATCCTGATGCCAGAGCTGCTTTTCTTCAGTGTGGCTTTCAGTCTTTCTCAGAAGGAGCTGCAGCCTCTCAGTGCTCTGACAACGCAGTTTGTAGAAAGGGCTCAGGAGGGAAATGGATGAACTTTAGAGCTTATTTGGATTCGTTTTGCATTCATTTGTTAGACTTTGCTTGGAAGTTTGCTCTGTCTGAGCAAACATTGTGTGTCAGCAAGAAATTAATGTCTTTGAATAAGATGCAGGGCAGGGAAAAAGTGGTAACGTGTTTCCAGTCTTCGCTGGGCTTTGCTGGGCTGGCAGACCTTTGGCAGTGCAGCCTGTGACTCCAGCACAGAAACTGTCCCTGCATGAACTGTCACTGCATCTTTTTCCTTTATCAGCTACATGATATATTCTCTGCTGAAGGCAGCACAGCAATTTCACCCAGTAATAAGTTAAGCAGTCTTAATGAGTTAAAGTGTTTCTGAATTCATACTTCCTATCAGTCCTTGTTCTTGAATTTCACACGGTCATTCTTCATATGTGCTCATATACCTCTGTGCCTGTAATAATTAATCATTCGTTAATGACATATTAAAGCACATATGTTATCTTGTAGAAAATATTGTTGTGGCATTACCTCTCTGTATCTACCACAGTAGTAATATTTATGTCTTAAAAAAAAAAAAAAAAAAGTCAGGAAGGTCCCTGGAGGGGGGAAAAAAGCCCCACTCTTAAGATACTGACGAAATATAAAATTGCTTTTATACAGTGGTTTTTTTACAGAATTTTGAGGCACTTAGTGATACTGTTCACAAATGATTTAAAGGAGATCATCAGAAACTAGGTAGGGAGGGCTAGAGAGCATTTTGTATTTAAACATTTGTGTCATTTGAACATATCTATATTTTTAGTCAGTGACAGCTGGTGGCTGTGTGGGGATGGATTTTGGGTTTGACTGGGATTATTTTTTTGCTCTGTAGTTACTGGATGAAAGAGAGACTGTTTTCCAGAAAGCATTTGGAGCCTGATATAAAAGTACTGGTAGCTAAGAGTCGCAATTTGCAATGGCTTGGTGATGCTTACTGAGATCTGCTCTGTACTAAGTGGAAACTTCCCTAGACAAATGGAAAGGAGAAAGGGAGAAGAACTTTCAGTAGGATTTGCCTCAGCTGCAGCTGATACTCATTTCCTCAAAAGCAGAACAAACAGAGGAGTTCCATCTCCAACTCTTCAGATAGTGTTTTTTATACTTTAAGTGCCTCTGGGATCACGTACCTATTTGAAGTCCTTGCTAAATAGGGCAAATTTATGATCTAAAAAAACCCCTAATTTATAAAGATTTTTTGGGCTTTTTATAATGGCAGGCAAGTTTTATGAGATACTTTTCTTTGTTAGACAAAAGTGAAGATCTCAAACTATGAAATTTAGGAGATAATAGAAGCATAAAAGTCTTCTATGAGTATAAAATTCAATTTTATTAAATAACTACAATTTGTGAGTGAACAGTAGTTGGTATCACTTGCTATAGATTTATATTTAACTTTTAGATGTAATTTCTTTAAACAGTGAGTTCTCCTGTTGAGCTTATAATAATGCAGGCACTTTGCTGGGTGCATGATGACTTGAATGAAGTGGACATTGGCAGCTATATCCTGAAAGTCTGTGGCCAAGAAGAAGTTTTACAGAAGTAAGCAAACTCTTTTTCATTAATACTTAATTTCATGCTTTTTCATGACACAGTTACTGGAAAGTGTATCTCTAGTGATTAAATGTGTGAAAGAAATCTTTAAAAAGTAAGGGGGTCACTCTTTGCACGAAGATCAGAAGTTTTTGGAGTTGCTCTGAGATACAGCAAAGTAGGTTCTCGTTAACTTCCTAAGACTCTCTTCTAACACAGATGCAGGTTTCTGGAGCATTTCTGTAGATGGATATTGTTTTTTAACCACTCTTCAAATCTCAGAAACCAAAAAAAAAAAAAATGGACTGTTTTCTAATAAACTGGGGGAGTTGTGGTTTGCAGGGTTTTGTTTGTTTCTTGGTTTGATTTTGGGTTTGTTTCTTTGTTGGAATTTTTTTTCAAAACTAATGGTTTACAAAGCCCCGTTGGTTTTCTAGGTGAGAACATCTGGTTTCAGTGTTAACCACTGTCTTTAAGAGCTTTAGCACAAGTATAGGTATCTGCAATAGTGTGTAAAAACTTGTGCAGAAGTAAAAGTCAGATCAAGGATGGCGTGGAGGTTGATTCACCGTTTCCTTACTTTGAGGCAACAGGTTGCCTTGAATATTCTGTGTGAGTTTTTGGGAAAGCACTGCATGTTTTTGTCGTGACTGTAGCTTGCTTTCGCTTCACAGCAAGCACTGCATCGGAAGTCACGAGTACATCCAGAACTGCCGCAAGTGGGACACGGACATCCAACTGCAGCTGCTGACCCACAGCGGGATATGCAGCGACCTGGCACGGACAGTGAGTACCTCCCGGTCTGCAGGGCAGTGCTGGGCCCAAGGTGCGACCTCCTTGTGTGATTGACAAATCAGCGTGTCTGCCTGGTGTTGGAAATGGTACCCGCTCATCCTGAGAGGAAGTGAAAGACATAACTGAATTTTCACTAGGCAAATTATGTAAATACGGATGATGCCTCTTACTGGAACCAAGTGTTACACCTGGAAAAATTATGCAAGCAGATGGACTAAACTTGAGGCTTGAAAGAGAAGCAACAAATTTCAGAGTTAAATAAAAGTTGAGAACAGCTTTTGAGTTTAATTAAATATGTATCAGAGGAAGGAAGGAGTATTTGGTATCTGCATAGTTGGGCACTTGATGGTTGTTTCTTCCCTCTATCTCCGTATGTACACATTTCACAGACTATTAAGTAGTTGTTTCTTTTCCCTTTTGAAGAGATCACCTTCAATCTTTCCCCTTCAACTCCCCAGGTATTAGTAATTAATCTTCTAAAACAGTCTGCATATTATAGAAAGGTGAGAACTGGACTTAGTACCGAATATTTTATTGCAGGAAGATGATGACAGGACACCCGTACATCTAACCAAACACCTCCACAAAGTAGAAAAGCCTTTCAGAGAACCTATCATAAGGTAATGCTTTGTGATTATTTAAATAATCAAGTGCTGATCACTGCTGAATTCCTGACCAGGGTTGTGTTCTGTTCTGTTCTTGTACTTGTGTTCAATAACTATTATTTCTTGCAGGTCTTCCATTGAAGAGCTTCTTGAGGCATATCACAAGCAAGTTAACATAGCCCTTAAGAATGAGGTAAGGCCATTGTAGATTATTGCTGAACCAAAAGTAGCGTGACAAGGTTCGCTGAAAAGGTAGTTGGGAAAAAGACTTGCAGGTTTTCTTGGGGAAGCTGAGATCTGAACAAGCTGTCAAATGTGAAATAATAATAATGGGTATTCAGATTTCTGTTCTTTTCTTCATGGCTTTTCTTGCAAACCAGTTATTACCTGATAATCACAACTAGAAATGTATCTTCCATGTTCTGGGGTGCAAAATAGCCTTTTCCTCAAACATGCTGGAAGAGGTTAATTCAGGAGAATAGGGAAGAGGTCTGAACCCTGACTGTGGCCATTGTTGACAGCCATGCAGGATGTATTTGCTAAGAGATAAAAATCTACATAATAGTGAACAGGAATAGGTGTATACAGTGGGAGTTACAATTGAAGCATATTTGGAACATACAAGTAAGTTCTACCCAACGCATAATAATGTCTTATTCTGCATTATTCAATTAATTTAAAATACCCTGTCAAAAAAATTATCTGCTTCAGTGTATGACAGGTAGCTTAAAGCAGCTTGCATGTTGAGCAGTTTGGAGCGATTTCCCGTATGCAAAAGCTTATGGATATAACCTGCTTTGCTCATTTCTGGGAGAAGAAGCTGCTTTTAACTCCTGATAGTAATGTAACTTGGAGTCTTAAATGCTTACACAATAGATAACTGTGTTTCTTAACCAGTTTCTATAAAAACAGTCTTGAAATGAATTGCTTAATTGCAATCCTTTTCGTTTCCACTATGTTTGTTTGCCTCTCCAGGAATTCAGGTCTGAACAAGCTGCTGTCTATTTCCATACTCCCTTAATATTATTTCATTCCCTTGATGGTGATTCACCACGTTCTCAAGGGTGGTTTTGAACACAATCTTTTTGTAGGAGAGCGAGCTGTTACTGCTCCCTGCCATGGTGGTGGTTTTGTTGCTTTGCTCTTGCAGCTGCTTCAGCTTCTTTGTTTAGCTGATTTCACAGGCTGAGATGAGGAATGCAAAACATCTCAATTCGGACTTGTGTTCTACTCTTTGTAGTCTTTTTGAGGTCTGGAGATGGAGTTAGTAGGTGGTGATGATTAGGTCCAAATAGCAGCAGTTCTGCATTTGGAATGTTTTAGTCCATGAAGTGAATTCCTGTACATATTCAGTAGCTGAAGCTTGCTAATCCAAGTGAAGAAGGGTAATCCATAAATAATTTGTACGTAGGCTTTGATTTCGCATTGTTGAATGCTTCGAAAGTTATCAATTGTCTTTTTATTGAGATTCGAGAGCCTGTGAGGAAAATAGCAGTGGAAATTTTGCTTTCCATGTCACAAAGAAGCTGTTACCTTCAAATTGTTAGCTTTGGAAATATGGCTTAAATATTTACAGTGTCTTCTGACTTCTGTGGTTATCGTCTTACCAGAGCAGTTAATTGTTGCCAGGTAACTCAATTTAAAAACTTTCTGATTCAAATGGCTTCTTTGCTATCCATTTGTAGGAGAATATGTCTGGGAGAGTGGTGGGTGGGAATCAATCTACATCTTAGTGAGAGAATATTGCAATAATTATTCCTCTTACTTAGTTTAAGTGCTCAGAAGCTTTTGTGAAAGAAACCGATTAAGCCTTTAAAAAGTAAACCATTAATTTGAAGCAAATATTTTAATATTCTACATGTGTTCTTTAAAATTGGGTGAAGACTTTCCTTACATTAAAAAACAAACCCCAAGAAATCTAGGATAATTCAGATTTCACTCAAGTGGGTTTTTTTCTGTTGGAAAAGTAGAAGGAAGAGAATATTAGGAGCAGCTCAACTTTGTCTTAAGTAGCCTACAAAAGTATATTAAAGTGAAGTGAAAAAAATTAGTTCCATCATGGAAGCAGTACTGTAGTGTAAGTAGTAGAAGTGTCAGTGTAATTTAAACCTGTGTCTCTGCGGGCTGAAATTGAAACACTGCTTCTTCAGCATTGCTTCCTCACACTAATTGAATTTCCTTATTTGAACTGCACTTTCTTTTTAGGCCATGAGGGAATTTGAGCTTAGTATCTCATTAGAAAATAATTGTTTGCCGGTAGGTTAATAGAAAAATGGTTGGGAACCTCCTAATGTTTCCTGGCACCCCATTCTAGGATCTGTACTACCGTGTTTTTGGCATTCATAAGGAAGTTCTCAATATTGAGGTTTTTCTTTAATCCAGTCGTTACGCCATAGTTTAATGTAACGGAGATATGCATCTCATAGTGACATTTTCTTGGCAATTCATTAAAAAACATTAAAGCAATACTGGGTTTCACAATTGTGATCAGATCAATCTGTTCTCTCATACATTCCTTATTAGAACCAGCATAAAGCAGTAGATCATGTAATTAAGACTGTCAGAAAAATCTGTTCTACATTGGATTGTGTAGAGACTCCTGCAATAACGGAATCCGTGAAGAAGCTCAGGAGGGCTGTTAATCTCCCGAGGACTAAAAATGCTGAGGTAAACTTTCACCCTATAAACTGCATATTTTAACTGATAAGTATTATTTCACAGTCTTTAGTAGCTGGAAATACCAGCACCAGTCATGTCAGGGTTATGTTGGGATTTTTTGTTGGGTTTTATTTATTTATTGATTTATTTATTTTACTTGGTATCTTCAATTTATTTTGACATCTCTCTGCTGTTAATGCATTAATCACTTGCTTTGGGAATAGTTTCCTTTTCTAAATAGTGACTATTTAAAAACTAGTTTTAAAATACTGCTTTCTGGTTCTGTAACTAGAAACTTGTGTCACAGCAGATGCCTCTAAATCTGACTGAGGGGAACTGACAGGAGCTCATGCTGTCTAAAATTAATGCAGTTATGCTTTAAAGGAGGAATTGGCATCATGTATTTTCCAAGGAGTGTTTGTGACTAGCAATAGCATCTTGAAACTCTTAACGGTTTGTGCTCCTGCATTCCTGAGCATAAGGACAATCCCAGGATCTCTCAAATAGCACAGAATTTGATGATGAAACTGCCTTATAATGAATGGTTCACTTGAGCAGGACAGTCTTGACTCATGTTGTCAAAAACAGTCATTAAGTGGAGAAGTGTGCAAATAAAAAAGCTAAATAATCTTATAATGCTATTTCTGTTGTCCTGCTGCCTTACTAGAGTGGCAATTCACGTGATGCTCTATTTGCTTTTGGCTTCATCAGTTCAGTGATGTATTTGTAATACTGAGCAGAAGACAAATAAATATAGTTGTCACAAGAGCTAAAATTCTTACAGGGAAGTGCAGAAGACATGAAGAAAACATAGTGAAATACAGCATATAAATTTTTTTTTCAATGTTTGCTTTTTGATGGGAGAAAGTGGTAGAAATAATTAGCTTATAGTGTACAAATAACTCCCAAAAATAACGTTGCTGCAGTAGAATTTGAAAAAGGTGAGATTTTATCAATAAAACCCTGCGATTATTTTATGATGGACGTTGGTTTACACAGTAATCTTTATGATGGCATATAGGATTGCTTTCAGAAACAAAACTGCTGTAAATATTGGAGACTGTTGCATCTACATCTTTTGTAAGATATTGTTTGATTTTATTTTTTCTTAAAGTAATTCTTTGTGGTTGGAAGAAGTGACCACGTTTTATATAAGACTGCGAAATTCTTTGATATTTCAAACTTCCTGTTGAAAATACTAAATTTGTACACTAAAAGTATAAGGAGAGCTTTCATTCTTCTGCAGCAGTTGTGGCAGACTTCTTAGGAAGTTAGGAATTCACTGGGGTTTGATTTTAAACCACAAACTTAGTTTTCATTACAAATTTTAGTTTATCAAGACTTGAATTTGGCATGAAACCCTTCCTGATTAGAAGGGAGTGAATTCCCATGATTTGTTTGTCACTTCTTGGTTTCAGCAGTGTCTTTGTTGAGACTAGGCATTGCTGTGATGTTGCATCATGTTGAGACTTCCATTTTAGAAGACCAAAAAGCAAATAAAAATAGTACCAAGTAACAGTCCCTACTGTTCATTTTCTTGGTTATTTAATATTTATTTTATCCAGTAAATTTATGTTAACTCTGCCACAAACAAAACAAAAAAAAAAGCTGTTTAAAGCTGTTCAGATTTAAATTACTGGGCATTAAGCTAATGACCTCTGCTTTAATCCATAACAGCCCTGAGGAAGCTTTCTCTCTACCCGGAGAAATTAGATTGTCCTTAGCAATATTCCAATGTACTGTGTCTTTCTGGAGTTTATAAAGAGTGTCAAAACAGTTGACTTGACAGAAAATGAGCTTTTGAACTTGGTGAATAGTTGCTGCATCATATGGAATTTGTGATACTGTCATTTAACTCTTGAGGAGGTTTGAGTGAAAAGATGTTCACTCACATAAACTTAAATATGAGCCTAATTCAGATACTTCATAATTTCTGTATAAGGTACTTAATAGCCATGGAAAATTAATATGAATTTTCAGTATTGAAATTTCCTTTGACTTTTTTGTGTAGGTATCGTTAAAATGTGGTGATGACAGTAGCAAAAGCTCCTCTGGTGAGTAAAGTTCTACAATTTTTATTTAAAATTTATTTTTTTAAAAAACTGCTTTCAGGAGGCTAATTTAGGAAGAAATGCATTAAAAATAAATTATCATTTAGGTTCAGTGCGGCCTGAAAACCCTCTGAAAGTGAGTATAGACCAGTTAACAAGAGCAGTTGAGGCCCTTCTGCAACTCCACACGAATTCCTGTAGCAGTTCAGCAGCAATTTCTGCAGAAGAGAGTAAGTGTACCAAGGAAGCTTGGACTGCCACAGAACATCTCCAATTCACAATATTTGCTGCTCATGGAATTCCTTCTGGTTGGGTGTCAAAGTAAGTGATTTATTTATTGTAAAATTCCTCTTTATATAGATTTTTTTTTTTTATGTTTCGATGGGGTTTTTATGTTTCTATGTTTAACTTTTTCTCCTTGTCCAGTTATGAAAAATACTACTTGATTTGTTCTCTGACCCATAACGGAAAAGATCTGTTCAAACCTGTTCAGTCCAAGAAGGTTGGCACATACAAGAACTTCTTCTACTTGATTAAATGGGATGAACTGTAAGTGTCTTCAGCCTGTTAAAGCTCAAAAAAATGTTTTGTTTTAGCTAACTGCTGAATACAGTCATTCAAGCAGCTCTTGGTTCTGATTCCATTTGAAGCATCCAAAGAACAATTTGCTGATCAAAATCAGAAATATTTTTCCAAATGGTATTTCAATAGTCATTTTAAAAGGGGGAATGGAAATGCTGGACAAGTGCCCTGTGCTAATGTGTTTTTAGCCTACAATTACAGGGAATTGGGAAGGTCATAACATTCCTTGCAATGGGAATGCCTTGTGCTGCTTCAGCGGGGATTAAAGAATAAAGCTTGCTTTTATGTACTGCTCAATTTATGTAAACGGAGAGGAAAAGCAACTCACTTTTACTACCATGAATGTTGAATCGGTTTTTCTTCCAGATAGAGAAGGTAGAAAGGAAGAAGGAAGAGCATGCAGAGAAAAGATAGGGAGATAATGGCAGGTGGCATCTGATAACTGAAAGGGGAACATTTTTCATTATCTATGCACAGCTTAATCTCTGCCACTTGTGTTATCAGGCAGCCTGTCATAGCTGAAGCATCATGTGAGCTCCATGGTGCCCCATATCTACTCTCCTGACTGTTTTTAAAGGTCAGAGATAGACCCTGAGGAATACCCTGAAAGTTTGTGGTGAACAAATAATTTCAGAGCAGCACTGAGAGTTTCTAGAACACCTGCCTTCAGAGAGTACTCCAGCTACCTTTTTTATTCTGGCGATGCATGAGATTAATTGTCAGATCTTTTGCTGGCAAGTGCTAGTGTATTACAGTGAAAGGTCTGTTAGATTACCTAAAAGCTGCTGACAATAGTGTAGTGCTTTATAGTGCAGTTGTCACGTTTTACAGAGAAATCAAACTAAAAGAACATTTTAGGGAGTAAAAACAGTGTAAACGAAAGTGGAAGCTTGAATAGCTCAGTGAGGTGTATACTCCTCAGCTGCTTTATAGGTTTTGTACCATTTAGAATTTAACTTTCAGTAGTTCTTAATAAATTCTTTCATTTGGATGTGAAACTATTGTCAGCTGACCCTTTCAATCTGAAAAATTAGGAGGTGGCTAACATGGAATTGCGTGTGTCCTTCCTAGCGAGTGGAGTGGGAAAACTGGTTATGCTGGTCAGTTCTGTGCAAGGAATGTGATTTAATAGACAGAGATTAAAAAGGGTTGTTCCAAATCTGACTGCAGTGCCAAAGTGTAATTTAGCAGGTTTTACAAATTATTGGTGTGGGAGATGAAGTGGGGTGAAATGATTGCATGGATATTTAACACTAGTTCTTCAGTGTTAATTGACTTTTTGAAAACAAGAGGCATAAATGGATTATGTGGATAAGCCTGTAACTTACTAACTGCTGCCTTTTTTCTAATTGACTTATTTTTAATACTTTTATTTTATAGAATAATTTTCCCCATCCAGATTTCACAGTTGCCTTTGGAATCAGTCTTATGTCTGACTTTGTTTGGAATCCTGAATCAGAGTAGTGGGAGTTCCCCTGACTCAAATAAGCAGAGAAAGGGCCCAGAAATTTTGGGTCAGGTTTCTCTACCTCTTTTTGATTTTAGGCGGTAAGTATCCAAAACATGAGTGAGATTATGAATATGATTTGCTCTGTGTAAAGCTTCCTCCACACCCATAACTATAGAAGTTGCCTCTCTGATATTGAATATAGTAGGCCATGATAAAGGTAAGAGCTGTAAACTGTACTGATACAGAAAAAATACACTTCATTAAATAGAGGACAAAATATGGTCCTGTGTTGTAGGATTTCCATCTACCTGGCTGAAAAAACTGCTGGAGGAAGTTGAATATTGTTTGGATGGTTATATCCCAGAATATTCTAAAATAATTCCTTTTGATTCAGGGCTGGATTTATTTTAAACAATTAAAATAAAGTGATAATTAACAAGCGTGTTAAACTTGTGGCATATTCGTAGTTTGAACTGGCTTTCCTTCAAATACAGCTGCTGGATGCTGTTGTAAGTTTTTCACTAAGAATGAAAAGCCTGCTGTAACTTTCCTAAGCTGAGTGTTTCTGGATTGGTTCAAGTTGCTTTGTGCTTCCAGCCTTGATTACAAAGTGCATTCCAAAATGCTTATCACTTGAGTAGCTACTCAATGAGACATTAACCAGTAGACTTGAACCACAGGCATCGTGTTGCAGAAGCGATCACACCATTGCAAAACAGCTTCTGCATTTTTGCTTAAGGCTTCCTATTTATCTGTGCTGCTGACTTCTAGGTCTTACTGGAAGCTTAAATTGTCAAGCAAGGTTTCAGAAGGGCAGCCAAGTCTTTCCTGGACAGTTACTGCTGTGTGTTGCTTGTGGCTGTTTCGTGTGCTTTGCATCCTCTGGTTCTGGTTTTGACTTCTTCTGCATTCTGTTTTGTCTGGTGATGATTCCAACAGCTTGAGGGTGTCACAGAGTTTAGGATTTCCTGCATTGCAAAGATGGCCTGCAGCTGCTTTCAGTCTCCACCGAAGCTTGGATTTCTTTTCATAAACGATGCTAATTTCAACCTTCTGTTCAAATGTTGCATTTCAGTCTCCTATCTAAATACCACATTTCACAGTTTTTGAAAAAACAGCTTTTGATATGAATTGCAAATTGATCTTGTCTTCATGGTGTTCTCATAGGAGTTAATTTGGGGAGAAGACTCTATTTTCTGTTTATGCAGAGTTCTACAATGGTGTGTGTTGTGCCAGAGCTTGTTGAGTGGCCTCTATATAGCAGCTGTAGAGATGCTTAGTGCTCTAACCCACTTGCAGTCCACATAAATTAAATCCAGACCTAGGTAATTAAAGCTCGTGGCCAAATATTCCAGTTACAGTTGAAAATAGCATCAATGGCAGGCAGGAGCTAAAACTTGAAATAAAGATACAGGGAGAACAAAACTGGTCATGTTTGTGTTTTGGAAGAATCCATAGCCAAGTTAAAATTCTTTCTGAGGCAGTGCATGTGGAGTGGCTTAAAACATCATTACTTGTGGATGAGACAGAAGACTGTGGCAACTGTATTAAATTGGAGAATTATTAAAAAGAATAAGCTGTTGTGCTTTAATGGCACGATTTGATAATCTGTACTGGCGTGGTAAGCTCCTAGTTAATCAGTATTTACATATGACAACCTGTTCTTTATTTGAAATACATATAAACCCTAAATTATCTTTCAAAATATACTTAAGGCTTGGCCTTCAAGCAGTCTTTTAAGCAACATTTTGTTTTTAAAAGACTGATAGAAGTTTTCTGGACCTGACATTGAACACTTAATTGATTTATGAAGGGTCTTCAGTTGTGCCATACTACAGTTGGAAATTGCATTAATATTGGGAATACCCTGGTAAATGCAAATGTCATTTGATATGCCCTTGCAGAATCTGGTAATGTGGCAAGTCCAAGCAAATGGTGAGGCCTGTAAGATTCATATGCCTGGGCCTTTCTTCTAGAAGCTAAAAAGTGTGTTTGTGTTCAGTTTATTCCTCAGAGGGAAAAGTATTCCTTTTCTGACTTAAAGAACAGGGAGCACCTAATTTATCTGTGTCAACTAAGTCAACACTGAACTTTTTCTTTTACCTTTTCCGCCTAAAAGTTGTATGCAGCCCTTTAAAGCACTTAAAGTACAGATGACAGCCAGTAAAAAATCAATAAATTCATTTGTCAACTAATAACTTGGTGAAGTAAACAGACTGTGATACTAATAACCTGTCCACGTTCTTTTCTCAGATTGTTAACTCGTGGGACAAAGCTCTTGCAACTGTGGACCTCATCACATCCTCATCATGTGTCAGGGACGGCCAGTAAGAAAGGAAATATGGAAAGAATAGTATTGCAGGTTATACATAACTCTGATTTACTCTATGCTTTGTTTGAATTTTGTGACTTGTAAGTCAGACTCAGTGGATGTTTTGGGGAGAGGGGAAGTACTGCTAAGTAATATTTGAAAGTCAGTATGGAATAATGATTACTAAACTATTAGGGCAAAGAATGGGAAGCTCCTGGAAGTCTCTACAAATCTGTTATTGAATAACTGTCTGGAAGTAAGAGAAATCAGAGGTGCTTTGGCATTACATGCTGGCAGTACTGGAGAGAATGTGTTTGAAAGCAATCCATAGAAATGTGTGCTGAGATGGGAGTTGTCTGGACACAAGCAGCAGCAATTCCAGTTCCTTTACAGAGCATAAGCACCTCTCTTCCTCAATTCAGAGTTCAAATTTCCCTCCAAAGAGAAGGTACCTCACTAGGCATGGCTCAGCAGTCCCAAAACATGGCCTGAGTTGGTGGCTGGGTGGAAGCCACTGGTGTGGGTTTGAACAGTTCTGTGGTGATCTCTGCTCTAGGCATCCTCACTTCTCTTCTGAGGAGTGCTCAGCCGCTGCATTGTGCAATAACACAGCTGTACATTTAGGAACCGTAGTCACGTAGAAGAATTGAGATGGAAAAAAATATTCAGCAGCCAGTATCTGAAGACTGTTACACTTGTAGAACTGAAGAGTTCAGATACCCAAACATCTGAGATTGCTGGAAGAGTGAGCTTTCTCTACTGTACTTAAGGACTCGCATCACCTTTTTTCTTTTTTTTTTTCAGATTGACTTCCCATCCCATGCTTTTGATATTGAATATAAAATTCCTCAAGCTGCAAAGACTACTGTGCATCATTCTGTGGAAGCATTAGAAAAACCATTGAGAGAACGTCTCCTTGCCCTTCTGTCCAAGGATAGCACCATTGGGTACGTCCATCTCTTCTAGCTGGGCTCTTTTTGCACGTGGCAATTTGTAGCTAGGCTGTGGAATGCTTATATATTCTTAAGTTTCTGTCATTTTTTTTTTTTATATTTTGAAGACTGTAGAGACTTAAACAAGAGATTTAATTAAACATGTGAAATCATGGTACTGAATGAATTTCCTTGTGCTTTCCATGGCTGGTGCTATAACAGTTTCTTGCTTACAAGACTGCTGCCCCTTTGCCTGCCTGTTATAGTCACCTGTACCTGCTTGGCAGATTCTCAGTGACAGGGAGCAGTGGCAGTCTCAGCAGTGGCTGTTCATGTGCCATGGAAGCTTTTCTGGCAGCCTTTCCCACTCATCTGCACCAAACAAACATTAATGTTTTTGGATTATTTCAGATTATACTAAAACTTAATTTTGTCCTGCCCAAATTATAAATTTGAACAAATGTTTCCTTAATGTTTGAGGCTTTATTTGGCTTCTTGTTTTGACTTTTGTGGAGGAAACGGTCATTTCAATGTCATTCCATTCTGTGTGTTAAGTTATCTGTATGAATACAACAATCAGTGGCATTGGGGTTATTGAGGTGATGGTTTGTCACATGCCCTATAATCTGAAATGCTCTTGTCCGCAGGCTGTCGAAAGAAGATAAAGAATTTTTGTGGGAGAAGAGACATTATTGTCACAGCTATACTAATAGCCTACCAAAAATACTGGTTAGTGCCCCTCACTGGGACTGGGCAAGTCTTCCAGAAATATACTCGTTACTTCGGCGGTGGCCTCCTTTATCACCCTTAGCTGCACTGGAACTACTTGATTCAAAGTAAGAAAACCAGTGTAAATAAATTCTCTGTGTTTTGTGGAGCATTCAGTGGCTCTTCTTTGGTAGAAGATCCTGGAATGGTGTTCTGTGGAAAAATATTGCTGAATTTCTTGCGGCAAAAGTTAAATGTTCTTAAAATTTTGAAGAACCCTGAGCTTACTTTGTTGATGTAGGCTTAACCAGGCCATGTAGTGACAGCACAGCAAGAGTGGTTAGGGTTCTGAAGTTCAACATGCAACAGGACAGGAGTTTATACAGCTAGAGTTTTGAGAGGTTTTGAGTGTGCTTGTCCTAAACACGCACAGGTGGTTGCATCTTATGTGGTGAAGGGCCTCGTACTTGTGGGTCCCTTATTGAGCTTTTAAAGACTTCATATGGTTGCTTTTTTATCTAGCTGATCTCAAAAGAAGAATAAGAAAAAAATCCTACATGAACAGAGAAAACTTAATGTGGATTTGTGGTGACTTTCTAGGTTTGCTGATCAGGAAGTACGAAACACAGCTGTGAACTGGATAGAGACATTGAGTGATGATGAGTTAACAGATTTCCTCCCTCAGTTTGTACAGGTAAGACTTTCTGCCTACACAGGAGTTTGAATTTTTATGGCTCTTGAAAACCCAAAGGAATTGCTTCTGACTGGTAGCAGAAGTGCAGTTATGTGCCTCTAAATGTAATGCACAGTACAGGAAACAATTTGAATAAATAATCACTTTGTGACTGTCCAAAGTATTTGTGGTGATTCTGTCTGTGCATTAGTCACAAAATCTGTCTTCATCAAGAATTAAATCCAGACCTGATTTATGTAATTTTCATTGTATTTAGGCGTTGAAGTATGAAGCCTACCTTGACAGTGCTCTTGTGAAATTCCTTTTGGCTCGGGCACTGGGAAGCATTCGGATTGCGCACTACCTGTACTGGTAAGGGGCTCTTTGTTCCATTGCTCGTGTCATGTGTGTGCCAAAAGATTAATATTTCCCGAAAAAAAGATCCTTCTTAACATCACCATTCAATAACATAACAATGACTGTTATGAATGGTGATTATACAGAATGTAGATCCTGGTTGTTGGGGTTTTGGTTTTGTTTTTTTTTTAATGAAAGAACATTTTTAAAATGGATGTATATCAGTAACTTCAGACATACATAGTACTGATTCACTAAAAAATTCTAATGTCTTAATATTGCATTGTTTGCTGTATTTGCCTTAGGAAAATTTAACTTAAATCCTTTATTTCAGGCTTCTTAAGGATACACTGTATGATACAAAGTTTGGTGTAAGGTATGAGCAAATTCTTGGAGCTTTTCTTTCAGTCTGTGGAAAAAGGCTGAGGGAAGAGCTGGAGAAGCAGACCAGGCTAGTGCAGCTCTTTGGAATGGTAGCAGAAAGAGTAAAGCAAACGAGTGGATCTGCTCGACAGGTGTGTATATATTTTTAATTCAAAACTAATCCACTTAATTGTCTTTTTAGTCTAAGTTCAAAGTGTTATGTAAATGTATAGGAATATTTATGAATCTATTGCTCTGCAAAGCTTAATGAAGTTGATGTTTTTGTCAATTTTGTAATCTGAAACATATGGTGATGGGGTGATAGGGTAAGAAAGTATAGGATGATTTCTGTGTATGATAAGCTGGAAATGAATTTAAATGTATTACTGCTGAAGAATGATCCCATTATGCAAAAGAATGGGATATCTGTTTTTGTGCTAATAATAGAACTTACGGTTTGATGGAGTGGGATGCTGTCATCTGGTTCAGTCACAAAAACCCCCCCATGAACATGTGTGATGAGTGTTACATTGCTAGGCTTTGGTATTTTTAATAGCTAAGCTAGCAGCTGTAGTTTCTAGCATTCCTTTGACACTGAGGAGTTAAAATAGTGCCTTTAGGATAACTTCGTCCAGAAGTTTTCTGTAGATGCTTCAGTTCAGAAAATGTCAGCTGAATTTTCTTTTTGTCTGCAGGTTGCCTTGCAAAATGGCATGGAGCGTGTGCAGTTATTTTTCTTGAAAAACAAATGCCGTCTGCCTCTCAATCCCAGTCTTGTGGCAAAAGAGTTAAATATTAAGGTACTGCACATTCAGGGTTTCAAAACCCTTTTGTAAAAATTAAATCTAGTTAAAGCTTTTACAAAGGAAAAAAATCATTCGAAGTGCGTGAAAGCTCTTTATGCTGTGCAGATGGGGTTTAATCAAAAATTCTGATTGAATAAGGCAGCAAAATCAGCTGAGCAAAGATAAAGTGTGTACAAATACAGTGTAAAAACAACAAAGGCGCTTGTGTTAAAAAATCTAGACATATATCTGCAATAACTTACTGCATATTCAGACCCTGTCTCTTGAGACCAGCAATCCTGGTTATAGCAAAGCGGGGGACTACTCAAAGTGCGTGAAGAAGTCCTGTGTGCATTAGTAATGAAAAGAGGAAATTGACCAAGAATATAAAGTTCAAGCAATGACTAAATACTGTGAAACACACGAAACTACCTGTTATTGATTGTGTTGGAGATGCTGGGGAGGGAGGCAGTAGCTTTACTTTGTTGTGGAGGTCCAGCAAGTAATAATGTAGGAGAAGCAGGTAAATTGTTTTTTCAGAGCTCTGCAAGGTTTGACAATATCTGCTCAACCACAGTCTTGATTATATCATCATGCATGACTGAAAACCTAAAGGTCTGTTAACGCCTGAACTAATCCTGTGTTGGAGAGACAGCTCATCTCTCTTTCCTTCTCTACTGTAACTATTAAATCATGAGCAGGGACTTGAAAGCAGATAAATGAGAAAATACTGTGAAACACAATACACAGAAATACACATTTTTTTAATACATGTTCTAGGTTTCAAAAAAAGCTGCTGATAAAATATTTATTCATGTTTTATTCACTCTTCCCTTCAGAATATATAAAACATCACAGTGCAGCACTGTTGGCTTTTGTACAAGAATTCAACAAATAACAGCCAAAGGGCTCGTTATTCAAAGGAAGCACGTATTCACCACAATTGAAATGTTAAAAGTCTGAATAGATGCATTGTGTGTTAAACCTGCTTGTTGTCAGAATGTCTTGTTTTCTGGGTGAGCAGGAATAGTCCTTTCTGACCATTGGCACTAAATCTACTTGCAGGCATGTTCTTTCTTCAGCTCCAATGCAGTACCACTCAAAGTTGCACTGATAAATGCAGATCCTCTGGGAGAAGAAATTAATGTGATGTTTAAGGTAGGCCTTACCTGTGTATTGGAGAAAAGAAGTTGAATGATAATCACTATTTCATTGGTATCAGTTAGTTCTAGCATAGACCAATGAGCTTAGTTATTCTGTGAGTTTGCTCCTGTGTATCTAGAAAGCAACATGTGAACAGGCCATAAAACATAAAAGTCTACCACCTGTGAAAGCTTAATTGTAGCCTGTTTCTCTTTTAAGCTTATTGTGTCTCTGGTTAACTTTTATTTTTCCATTTAAGGTTGGAGAAGACCTGAGACAAGATATGTTGGCTTTACAAATGATTAAGATCATGGATAAGATCTGGCTGCAGGAGGGCCTGGATCTAAGGATGGTTATCTTCAAGTGTCTCTCAACTGGAAAAGACCGAGGTGCTAAACCAGATGCTGCCTTTAATCTTTGCTCCCCCACTTCAATTTCTTGTCACACTGATAGTGAAAAACTTCTGGGCAGAAGGTGCCAAGGAACAGTTCCACTGCAAGGAACTTCAGTACTTGGGAGTATAATAAGTTAGATTGTTCTGAATTTCCTGATGGTTGAGTGGCATCTAGATGTGTTTCTTCTCTTGAGCGTTCTGTTGTCAATGAACAGTGGGACAAACACACACCGTGGTAAAAGCTAAGGTTGCTCTTGTTGCTCTTACTGCAACATAGGAAAATAATGGTGCTGTAGCAATCCTTATTCTGAAAACTTGATTATGGTAAGAGTATTCCAATGCAAACCAAAAGGCTGAAGTATTTGGAATCTGCTGCAGTTGAGTCAGGGAGTATCATTCTGGTACTGAACCGTGCAAAAAGAAGAAAAATTTAAACCAGCCCTTGCCATGCACACACACACACTATCCCCCAGAGTTAGTGTCATATGCTGGTGAAAGTTCCTTGACAATATGAGGCTGTCTCTGGGGTTTGAAAGTAGGTCACAGAACTCCGAGTGCAAATACTGCCCGACACCTTGAACATGCTTTTTGCTAGTTTTAGCTAATTCTCTAGAGCCTGCCAACAGAAACCAAAGATATTTAAGAGGATAAACAATAACTTAAATATTTCTTCAGTCAGATGAACAGCATGACCAAAACTCTTAAATACATGGAAAAGATGGAAATTTAGTTTGGCAAAACTAAGCAAAAATCTTCTATTTATGTAAGACTTGCTTTTTAGAGAAACAGATGGCTTTTCCTCCTACTCTGAATGATGACTTGATTTTCATAGCATTTTTTTTTCTTGCTGCTAATGAGTGTCCTTAAAGTACTCGAAAGATTAAAGGGGCAAAGTAAAATGGATGTAAATTACAGATATACCTTTAGTAGCTCTTGCCAAGATAGAAGTAAAATTCTGTTAATCAACTAAATGTTTTCCTTTTATGATTTAACTATACAAATATTTTTAGTAAATTACATCTCCAAAGTAAGGCCACATATAAAACCCACTGTCTGGTCTGTTTCAACACTTGACAGCAGATAAAGTTACTAGATTAATTCACTGCCAGTGTGTGAGAATTGTCAGCATCAAAGTATTTTGCCCAGTTTAGACTAATAGTAGTGTATGTGGTAGAAACTTAATTATTCAAAGTGTGACTTAAATGTGCATTCTAGCAAACGTAACTAGTTGTAGTAAAGTAAGCTAAGTTGCATTGCTGTACGTGTTTCATGGTTTACTTTGTAACATAGTCTGTGGAAATGCTGCCGGGACTAATAGAATTATTTTTACACCTGGCTGGGTTTTGAAGGAAGTTGGTCTAAGACTGTAAAATTCATCATTGTTAGCAGAGTTTCTACTGAATAATAAAAGTGCAGCATAACTTGAGGAGATCACTAAATACATTTTTTTTTATTCTATATCAAGGCATGGTAGAGCTTGTTCCTGCTTCAGACACACTTAGGAAAATTCAAGTGGAATATGGAGTGACGGGTTCTTTTAAGGACAAGCCTCTGGCAGAATGGTTGCGGAAGTATAACCCTACAGAAGAGGAGTATGAAAAGGTAACTTTTCAGCACTGTTCTTTTTAGAAGATCTTTTAAAAGGGCTAAGTACCGTCTGATGAAAGAATGAAATTCACTGAAATTTTTTTGTATATTTAAGAAACTTAATTTTTTTTCTATACTTGAAAAAAAGCAAATCAAAATCCCCCCTTAAAAAGGAGCCAGATGAGTTCTCAGGATTCTCATCAGGAGTTTTTATTGAATATAGAAAGAATTTACTTTAAATTTAAGAAGTGGGGGGAATAGTGGCTGCTCTTAATTGTAGTCTAGGAGCAGCGGCCTCTTGTACACATGAGATTCAAAAATCATTCAAAAATGGTTTTTTGGGCTATAAGACCATTACAATACATTGGAAATACAAGTCTTGTACCCTTTTCTTTGCTAACATAGTTTTGTGATTTGTTTTCAACTCCTCTTTTCTCTTTCATTTATGTTAAAAAAAAATCACCATTTTTGCTGGAAGATGTGATACCTAGAGATTTTGGCAAAGGTATCCGTTTGAAGAGCAGTATTTGGAAAAAAAAAGTGAATTTAGGGTCTGTTTTGCCTTGCTTGGATTTTGCACTCATCAAGATTGACTGTTGATTACATGAATTATGTTTTTCCACTGATACTTGATCTCAATTCACTTCTTTTCTCTCCATCCCAGGCTTCAGAAAACTTCATCTACTCTTGTGCAGGATGCTGTGTAGCCACTTATGTCCTGGGAATCTGTGACCGCCACAATGATAACATCATGCTTCGGAACACTGGGCATATGTTTCACATCGACTTTGGAAAGTTTTTGGGACATGCACAAATGTTTGGTAGCTTTAAAAGGTATTTTCTGTACCTAAGCAATGTAGAGAATGAAGTGATTTTTTTTCCAAGTGTTGCTCTGGGAGATCTGCTGTCCAGTACCATGTGAATGTGTTGTGTAAGCTGAGGCAGCACTTGGGAGAGGAACCCAACCCAAACCTGTGAAACAGCATTAATAGAATATTTAATATCATTACCTCAGGGTGGGCATGGAGAGCAGCAGGAAGCACATGACAATGAAGAGACCTTATGATGAACTCACGAATTCTGTGCTTTTTGAACAGGGATCGAGCTCCTTTTGTGCTGACATCAGATATGGCTTATGTCATTAATGGTGGGGAAAAGCCCACAATTCGCTTTCAGCTGTTCGTGGATCTCTGTTGCCAAGCTTACAACTTGATAAGGAAACACGCCAGCCTCTTCCTTAACCTACTTTCATTGGTAATCATTTTTCACATTCAATTGAAACTTGATAGATCTGTCATGCTGGATTGTATTAAAAACTGTTCCTTTTATGCTGAAGAAACTCTTAATGCAGGCTTTTTTTAAAAGCCAGAAACATCTGATCTACTTTTTGGGAAGCTTTATTTGGAACTTTTTAAGCTTTTTTACTGCCTACCTCTTTCTTGAAAATTTAAAACTAATACACTACCACAAGTTACACTGCAAAGAGTTTTTAACTACTTCTAATTCAGCAGAAATAGTGAATAACTGCTGATTATAAGTAATTGTTGTCTATTGCTGTTAGTGTTTAGCAATTTAGTGCAGGTACAAATGAATTTGAGTGTCTAAGTCTTAATCATTTCGGTATAAAATTATATTGGGCTTATTGCATTAAAACTAAATTTCAATTTCTTGTAGATGCTTTCTTCTGGGTTACCAGAACTAAGTGGGGTTCAGGACTTGAAGTATGTCCAGGATGCTCTCCAGCCCCAAACAACAGATGCAGAAGCCACCATTTTCTTTACGAGGTACTGGATAAGGGAAAACTAAAATATCTCCCAGTATCGTCTTCTTAATGGGAGATTTCTGATAGAAAAAAACGTACTAGGGATGGTCACAAATGTGTCTGTACAAGTTGGATAGTTACACTGTACGATCATAAAATATCAGTTAACTGCATAAGTGAGATCAATTCCATAAAAGAGTAATGCTTGTGCTAAAATACCTTGTAGATTTTAGGAGTGACCTTGTGTGAAAAATTGGTTTAAAGTGCTGAGAGTAAATAATTCTGTCTGGCTGTTTAAGACTTACATTTTGAATGCATCCTAAATTGTTTAATAGCAGAGTATATGATGGAAAGCACTGTAAACAAGTTCTCTCTTGGAGAAGTGCTTTTGCACACTGGGGAGGGGGGAGGGATGATGCTCCAGTGGAGGAGTGTAACCAAGTTGCTGCTATGTGTTAGAAAAGTGTTACTGTACTTGACTTCAGTTATACAGGGGAAACTGCAGGGGAGTGCATGCAACTTAGAATCATAGAAAAGTTTAGGTTGGGAGGGACCTTTAAAGGCCATCTAAGACCAGTCCCCCTGCAATGAGCCTCAACTAGATGAGATTTGGCAGAGCCCTGTCCTGACATCTACAACCCCTCTGGCCAACTTGTTCTGGTGTTTCACCACTCTTACTGTAAAAAACTTCCTTTCTTATATCTGATCTGAATCTACCCTTATATGGTTTATTCCTTGTCCTCTCACAACAGGTCCTGCTATAAAGTTTGTCTCCATCTTTTGTATAAGCTCCCTTTAAATAGGAATGGCCTCCCCATGAAAGGCCACAATAAAATCTCCCCAGAGCCTTCTCCAGTCTGAGCAATCCCAATTCTCTCAGACTGTTCTCTCCTGAGCACAGGAGAGGTGTTCATCCTGATAATTTCTGTGGCCCTCCTCTGGACCTGCTCCAACAGGTCAGTTTTTTTCCTGTTCTCAGGGCTTCAGAGTTGGATGCATGTCTGGAAAGCCTTCACTTCTTCAATAAAAACCTATTCCAAAATTTGGATACTGAGTCTTATATTAAATGTTGATATGCTATTATTTATATAGCCCATTGATCACTCTTAAAAACCTTTTCTTTGTCAGTAATAAATATGGTTTATTTTTCTGAGACTTCAGTCTGATGCATTGACAGAACCACTTTTGTGTGTTTTGATGTTCTCTCTTTCTAGGCTGATCGAATCCAGTCTGGGAAGTGTTGCCACAAAGTTCAATTTCTTCATTCACAACTTGGCTCAGCTGCGTTTCTCAGGTCTGCCTTCTAATGATGAGCCCATCCTGTCATTTTCTGCTAAAACCTATTCTCTCAAACAAGACGGCCGAATCAAGCAAGTGTCTGTGTTTACGTATCAGAAGAGATACAACCCAGATAAACATTATGTAAGTATATGGGAGCTCTTTCCACTCAGGGAGGATAATGGTGTATTTTCTTCCAACAAGACACAGCAGGGACAGCTGATCATAACCAGCCAGAGAGATATTCCACAGCGTATAATGTCACTGTCAGCAGTAAAAACTGAGGGTACAGGAAGAAAGCAAGGGGCAGGACAGGGTTGTCTTCCAAGGTGGCTGTTTGGGAACTGGCTGAGCATGGATCTGCTTGTGGGCTGTGGTGATTGTCTTGCGTCACCTTCCCTCCCCAGGACTGTCTTTATCTCAGCCCACGGGTCTTCTCACTCTTGCTCTTGTTCTCCCCACTGTCCCACTGGTGAGGGGGTGGGAGTGAGCCAGCAGCTGTGTGGGTGCTGAGCTGCTGGCCAGGGTAGACCAGCAACAGCATTGCTAGAGTACAGACTGGCATTTCTAGCATCCCATAATATTCTTCAAAATGAAAACACCTCTTAAAAATCATCTAGAAGGAAGTAGAAAAGGCAGAAGTAGTGTTGGTGGAGATTATTTTAAAATATGGGAATTTGAGTCATGTTCCTGGGCTTATATGTAGCTGCCTTCTGTAAAATGGCTCCCTCCTCAGTAGGAGTCGTTAAGTCAGACACTCTGGTTTTGGTCTGACCGTCCATTAAAGTTGGATTTGTTCCTCCTAAATAAAAGCATCACTTCCTGCACTAATGCACTTACACTCTTAGTCTTACTAGAGGCACCAACCACTGCAATTTGCCCTCAGGATTTTAATAGACCTGGGTTACACTTTGAGACTTAATGTTTGTATTCCTATGCAGATGTGCAACCTTCTTCAAATTTTTTAAATTGTTTTACTTCTCTACTGCTATTTGCTGGGCTGGAACAATCAGCTCAAGTTACATTTTCCTGAACTTCTTTATAAAGTGAGCTATACTGATAGATGCAAATGTACATCTCTTTCCAAGCTGTATTTGCTGTAAATGTCTTAATCTGGTAAGACACCAGCAAGCGAAGGTAAAACAAATCTGACTAATGCTGGAAGTGAAGAGCTTTGTACTGAATCACTGTATAATAAATGTATTTGAGTACTCCTGGTCTAAGCCAAAACAGCCTCGCCTCTTCCAGGAAACTGTTAGGATGGTCTAGGTTCTCTCTAGATTTTTTAAAGTTAAATTATATATTATACCTTTAACTCCTCTACCCATAAAATGAGTCCACTGAATTGAATTTTCTGTGCAGCTCTCAAACTTCATTTCCCTTGAATAATGTGAATGTATCCTGGGACTGTACCCCCAGTACTTTGAAATTCTTCTTGTATAATGCAGTACACTTGCATCCTCCCACCAAATTATCACTTTAAAAGTGGAATCCTTTAGAATCAGGAGGGAATTAAATTGAAAAAAATTATACCTGGAAGGTTCCGTGGTAGTTCTGTCCCCACAGATACACATCTCGATGTAATCCTGCACCAGTGTTAACCTTTTATATACCTGGTATGAACTTCCAATGAGGCTTCAGAGGGAGAGTGTGCACAGCTCAGCCTTACCTACCTTCATCATGAGATGTTACTTTGCATTAAGGGCTGTTTATAATTCTAACTATGAAATGCAAATGTTGGAATAAGGGATATAATAATGGGATGTGTGTTCAGGGGAAGGATTACTATAGGAGAAAGAGTTGATTGTGAAGAAAATTACATTGTTAAGTCATTTTGTAATATTTTTATATAAACTATTTTTATTTTTGTGTTTTGGGCAGATCTATGTAGTGAGAGTTTTGAGAGAAGGGCAAGTTGAGCCAACATTTGTCTTCCGAACATTTGATGAGTTCCAGGAGCTCCACAACAAGCTTGGCATTCTCTTTCCTCTTTGGAAGTTACCAGGGTATGTTCCTAACTCACTCATCACTATTGCAAAACCAACAAAACATTTCTTTCTGCCAGCTGGGTGGAGGAAGAAATAGCTTGAAATGAAGACAAAACTGCTGAGGGGCAAACTAGACTTCAAAGTTGGCAATTAAGGGCGAAATCAGTTCTCTCTAAGTTTTAAGGAGGAGATCCAGAGGAGCATCTCAGTGTTGTGGTCTGTGTGTCATATCACATAAAATCATTACCTGTAAATATTTCTTTGCCTTTCTGGAGTGTCATAACCTATTGGCATGCTGTGTTTCCACTCTGGATTGGCAGAAAAAAATGGATGTGAGCACTTTGGGATGGAAATGACAATAGAATCCTACTGTACTTACTTCTGATAATTTAACTGAAAACTCTGTTGTTCTTCTCATGTAGCTTTCCTAACAAGATGGTTCTGGGAAGAACACATATCAAAGATGTAGCAGCCAAAAGAAAAGTGGAGCTCAACAGCTACATACAGAGCCTGATGAACAGTTCTCCAGAGGTGGCAGAAGTGAGTGCACATAATTTAAATCAAATGCTGGTTTTCAAGTTTTGGCACTTATTAACACTTTAACTAACATGTAACATTTCTTCCAAATTTAGTGTGATCTTGTTTATACTTTTTTCCATCCATTACTTCGTGATGAAAAAGTGGAAGGAATAGATGGAATAGCGAGACCTGCAGGTAAGGGATGTTTATAAATTGGATGATAAAATATGACACATTTACAGTGTGAATCTTTGAAATGTTTTTTACTTAACTGTATTTTTCTCTCATTGAAAACTGTCTTTCCAAATGTGCCTACACACAGTTTCAAGGACATGCATACCAAAAATTGCAATCATGTGTGTCATCACTTGGGCTTGTTTATGGTTTGACTAAATTATTCAGGTTTTCACTCAAAACCTCCAAGCTGGTTCTTGCAAGAGAATGCAAAAACCTTTAAAGCCTATAGCCTTGTACTTGTTAGGGATCTAGAAATAAAATCAGGAACTGAACTTCATCTAAGGCTTTTATTTTTGCTCATACATGATAAGTCTGTGTAGTAGTCATGAAAATGTACCAATATTACAGAAGAAATAATTGTCTGTTATTTCAGATACAAGTCCATCAAGTCCTACCTCAGGCAAAGTGGGAGGAGAAGTGAAGCTATCCATATCCTACAGAAATAGCACTCTATTTATCATGGTGATGCACATCAAAGACCTGGTAAGTGGAGATACTGCACTCACTGCCTAAAACCTTCTATTTTCTCAATTACCATCTTGACTTAGATTGATGCAAGAATGATGAAACTCTCTCTTTTCCTCTAAATTTTCCAACTGCTAGCTTAATTAACTGCTGGTTTTGATTAGCTTGATTGCAAAGTCTAGACTCTTGAAAATAAATATGCAAACAGTTATGCACTAATTAGTTTTCTAACTTGTGTTGTTTCTTTGGCTGTAGGTTACAGAAGATGGTGCAGATCCAAATCCCTATGTGAAAACTTACTTACTTCCAGACACGCACAAAACATCCAAACGCAAAACCAAGATCTCTCGGAAGACAAGAAACCCAACTTTCAATGAAATGGCAAGTTAAAATTTATGTGATAACTTCCTACAGCTTGCTATCATCTCTTATTCTAAACAGTAATTAAAATATTGTCTAAAAAGATCTGTGAATATATATAAATGGAAAAAGAACTGTTTTGAAAAACTTTGGGCCCTGTTTAAATATAAAACAACTGAGTTAGGTCAGTGTGCTATTATAAGTAAGCAGAAATTTCTTAGACTCACTCTGAAGAGTGATGTGGAAAAGGAAAGGGATCTTAAAACTGAAAATCTCCCTGCCCTGGACTCACTGATTCCTGATGTGGAGAAAAATTAATTCAGAAGTCTTGGCATGTAAATATTACTTTAGTCAAAAAACATCAGTCCTTTTAAACACTTAATATTGGGAGCACGAAATAAAATAGGGATGTCCTTCAGCCCATTGTCTGGGAAAGGGACGTACTGAACGGTCACAGTGTGCAGTTCAGACATCTGTCCATGGCTGGGCAGTCAGAATAAAGGGCCGTCTGAGTAATTTCTTTCGGCTAACCAGAAAATTCTTGACTTCTCACCTCCTAGCTCGTGTACAGTGGATACAGCATGGAGACTCTGAAACAGAGGGAGCTTCAGTTAAGCGTGCTCAGTGCAGAATCGTTACGTGAGAACTTCTTCCTAGGTGGAATTACACTCCCACTAAAGGACTTCAACTTGAGCAAGGAGACTGTTAACTGGTATCGACTGACTGCTGTACCCTATCTGTGAACTCAGTAAGACCACAGCAGTTGTATTCACTTGTGCTTTGTGCATCTTCCTACTTGAAGATAACCTGTACATCTTAAAGCAAGAGACTCTCCATTTCAACAGATATGTTGGACCAATGTTCAGGTAGCCTAATTTGGAGGATTGCAAAAAAAAAAAACAACCGGTCTATGCCCGTGTGATGTTATCAAAGCATCATTTGTAAACATGTAAGAGTTGTGGGTAAAGGAAGGGGTTTTTAAACCATCAGTGAAAGTGAGATGAGCAGTTTGACCATGCTGGTTGGTTTCTGAACCATAACTCAGTCGTTAGGCCTGTGGATGCACTGCATTTTTGCTTTTAATTTGTTGCCACTGTTGTGTCATACATGACATGATGCTGGAGAACATCAAAGACATTGCATATTTTAGGATTACATTCCCACTACTAATGAGACATCACAGAAACAGCGACAGGTAAAATTTTGGTGGCTGCACACACACCTGTAGAAATGAAGGTTGAAGGGCTGGAAAAATTCCTTAGCATTACATTTAATCCCAGATTGATGCTTCTCTGAGACTTATTGGAGTGAGTGCCAATAGTGGAAGTTGTAAATAATGGTGCCTTATAATTCAAATGCTTCTCTTTTACCTCATTCCTGGTATTTAAATATGTACACATACTATCTTTCAGCTCCTTATAAAGGGGGAACATTTTCATATTTGATACCTTGCAGGTCCTACTGGAAGCCTTCTCCCAAGATGTGTTATTTACAAATAGCATCACTTATACTGATCTTCACAATTTGTTCAACTTAAATACATTTTTTCCTACTCCATCTTCTACCCATGGTCTCCAAAAATTGAATGAAGACTGACTGAATGTGGTACTGTAAGAAATGTGCCCAGCTTCTCAGTGGGGGGTTTTGTTGTAATTTCTAGAACTTTTTAATACTGCAGTGATTAAGTGTGGAACAGATTCAAACACTAATCCAAAGTGGCATTTGCATCTGTGCTTCCAGGGAAAGGGTGGCCTCTAGTTGAAAAGCACCACTGCTGGATGAATTGCAGGCCAGAAATTAGTTCAATTAACAGCTTTGAAAGAGGAACTTGGCTGCTTTTTTTTTTTCCTTTAGCAGTTCCCAGCAATACTGTTTCTCACTCCCAGTAAGAACTACTCCCACTAAAATACTTCATTCCAAGGAACATTAGATTTGAATATATTGTGACAGTGGAGTGCAAATGTCACTATCTCCCGTTAATACCACTGGTTACTTAATTGGGCCTTTCTGCACTACAGGTGTCACCTTTTTGTTCACCTTGTTTGGGGTATAGGATGTTCATGTGCTGTGTAAACAAAGCTCTAAAGTTGCACACTTCTCTAGTACAAAATGTTGAAGCAAACTTTTAAAGTGAAATATGCAACTATGAATGAAGACACAATACAGGGAAAGCCTTCTGTCTACCCAACACTAAAAACCTATTTTATAATCCAATTTTCCTTCCCCTGCTACTGACCAATCTCTCTTCAATACAGAAGAGAGAAGTAAACTTGAATCTCCTGGTGCCTAAACGATTCACGGTCCAATTTCATAGGAATTATTGCAATTAAAAAGCTAATGATATCTTGAATGTTAGAAACTGGGCCAATACTAATGGGCGCTAACAAATCCCAGTTGTAGTAGGCATCTTCTGCATATTTTTCATTTAGTATATAGCCTGTAAATAATAAACTATATAACTAACTAGGTATATTTCCTGCTCACTTGATGCTTTTGAGACTTACTCCATTCCATCATTAGAATCACAAGTCACTTAAACACAGGAAAGTAGACTACTGTTTTTGTGAAACGTTCCATTGTGAAATAAAATGAAAGCAATATGGACTGCCTTTTTTGCAGTTTGCTATTAAAGCACAGTGTCTTACAGCACAAAATACAATTAAACTAAAATCATTTAAAAAATGATTTGCAGTTTTAACAGTTGTCTGGACTGAAAAAAACAAAAAAATATAGTACTGTATTATTGTTAGCACATGTCCTGACTTCTGATTTAATCTTCTTCATAGCTTCACTCATTTTGTGCCTTCCCCTTCCTTTTCAAAATCGTCACTGGCTGGAGCTTTTTATGGTCATGGATTTTATGTTGTCTTTGGGATCTGGCCTTGGCCTCTCCTCACGTGTAGAGGACCAGCACCAAGCTTGCACCTCTTTGCACTATTCTCAATTACGAAAAAAACGATTGTTGCAATAAGAATTTACCGTGCTACATAGAAAAACCAAGATGGATGTGAAAGAGGGAAATATTCGATTGGGATGGAATTTACCAGTATGTTAAGTAGCTTGGAAGTGTAGTTTTAACAGCTTTTTATATCTTGTTTGATGAAAAGAAAAAAAAAATCTTTTATGCACCGTTTGACCTGCAGCCAGAAGTGTAATTGTCCCTCCAGACCTTGTGTTGGTATCCGAGAGCAGCAGCTTGCGCTAGGACCTCTTCCTCTACTAACCTCCAACTTTGCACTGAACTTTTTATTACTGCCTTTGTACGACCTACAGCTGCCTGTCTCTGGACGCATGTGCGATCTTTGGTAAACGCTCTTTTCTCTGTTTTTACAACTGTAGGGTTGTGTAGACCCCCCGTCAGCTGCCTTAAGGCCGGGCTCCCGCGGGGCCCGCTGTGTCCCCCTGCCCGGGCGCTGCCTGACGGGCGCCGCGGGGCCCGGAGGGCAGCGACAGCAGGCGCCTCCCCCCGTCTGTGTATCTCTAAGAACCAAATGCTTTAATTAAACGGTAATAAAGATGTGCNGGACATGGCGGCGGGGTGGGGAAGGCTCGGGCCGCGGCCGAGGGGCCCGGTCCCTCAGCTCGGGCGCTGAGCGTCTGATGTGCTTCCTCCCGCAGAAAGGGCCTGTCCCAGTCGGCCTTGCCCTACAGGCGCAGCGTGCNTTGTGCCTTCCCCTTCCTTTTCAAAATCGTCACTGGCTGGAGCTTTTTATGGTCATGGATTTTATGTTGTCTTTGGGATCTGGCCTTGGCCTCTCCTCACGTGTAGAGGACCAGCACCAAGCTTGCACCTCTTTGCACTATTCTCAATTACGAAAAAAACGATTGTTGCAATAAGAATTTACCGTGCTACATAGAAAAACCAAGATGGATGTGAAAGAGGGAAATATTCGATTGGGATGGAATTTACCAGTATGTTAAGTAGCTTGGAAGTGTAGTTTTAACAGCTTTTTATATCTTGTTTGATGAAAAGAAAAAAAAAATCTTTTATGCACCGTTTGACCTGCAGCCAGAAGTGTAATTGTCCCTCCAGACCTTGTGTTGGTATCCGAGAGCAGCAGCTTGCGCTAGGACCTCTTCCTCTACTAACCTCCAACTTTGCACTGAACTTTTTATTACTGCCTTTGTACGACCTACAGCTGCCTGTCTCTGGACGCATGTGCGATCTTTGGTAAACGCTCTTTTCTCTGTTTTTACAACTGTAGGGTTGTGTAGACCCCCCGTCAGCTGCCTTAAGGCCGGGCTCCCGCGGGGCCCGCTGTGTCCCCCTGCCCGGGCGCTGCCTGACGGGCGCCGCGGGGCCCGGAGGGCAGCGACAGCAGGCGCCTCCCCCCGTCTGTGTATCTCTAAGAACCAAATGCTTTAATTAAACGGTAATAAAGATGTGCAGCGTGGCCCCGCGCCGGGCGGGCTCGCTGTGGCTCCGTAACTCTCCTGTAAGTACATTAAACACTATTCTGGAATAAACCCAACGCGTGGCCTGCTCTCTGCTGGAAAGGGGCGGGGAGGGGCGGCTGAGGCGGCGCGCGCGGCGCGGTCTCGGCGCCGCTGATTGGCTGCCGCGGGCAGGGGGCGGAGCGGGCGCTTCCTGCGGAAGCGCGCGGGCGGGGCGCTCCCTCTCTCCGCGCTCCGCGCTGCCGCCATCATGGGTCGCATGCACGCTCCCGGGTGNCAGAATCTTCCCGCTCCGTGCGCGCTCCGGGGCCCACAGCGCAGCTCGGCGGGGCCCACGGAGGGAAGGAAAACGAGAGCTGTAGCATTTTGCGTCATCGCTTTCAAACTGTGGCCTGTGTAAACGCTTCCTTGGCGGGCGATGGAGCAGGCTTCCCAGGGAGATCGCGGGGTCTCCCTCTCCGGAGGCATTCAAAACCCACCTGGATGCGCTCCTGTGTTATCTGCTCCAGGTGACCCTGCTTTAGGGAGGTTGGATTAGGTGATCTCCAGAAGTCCCTCAACCCTAAAAATTCCCTGGTTCTGAGATGATCTTTAAGATACAGAGGAAGCAGTTGTCTTTTTCTGGCCAGATGGTTCGTTTGGCGAAGAAGTATCTTTCCTTCTTCATACCTTTTTCTGTTTAAGTATTTCTTTAAATGCTTCGAGTCTGTATGCTGATAATTCCTAGAGATTAAATCACTCCTTTCACATTCGAGTTTGCTGTTGTGGAATAAACCGATTGCCGTCAAAAGTGCTTAACAGCTAATTTGTTGGTCACAGTACTAAATGAGGTAGTTTTGGTGCGCTCAGTTCTTTAAGGGTATTTCCACTTGAAAGGGCTCTGTCCTCCTTTGCAGGATCATTTCTTGGAGGATCTGTTTGTCATGGAGTGGAAAACAGTGAAATGCGACAATAAACTTAAGCACAAAATCTGAAATTAAATAGATACTATTTAAAGTTAGGTAATATGAATCTGCTTGAAGCACTGTTAATGGTTAAACAGTTCAATAACAATTATGATGATCAAATGCTGTATTCGTTTCTGAAAATCCTGTGAGGTTTTTTTCTTAGTTTTATTTATATTCTGTTTTAAATTGTAATCTGTAAACCACTTCCATGTTTATTTTTACTGTGCTTTTCTATTTCATACTGTGACTACTAAAAAGGAAAAAAAAATCAGGAGCTTCTGTAGCTCATGGAAAGTCAGGATAATGTAGCTTATTGGCATTGTCTTCCCATTAATAATCATGGAAGCAGTGGCTTTATCTGTACTGTTTAACATAAAATTAATAGAAAAGGCACAGTCTTATCTTGGTAGGTTCGTTTCATTTTTTAATTACTTAGTGTACTTAAAGTCTGTTTTTTCACTTTCCTCAGTAGGTTCTTTATTGAGAGGTGGCTAAATGGGTCTCAATTTTGTATTTGTCAAAAGGCCTAGGTAAAGAATTCCTTCCCGAGGGCAGTGATTTTTTTTGTCTGTAACATTGGGCTAGTGCTTCTGGCAGTTAAAGTGAAATGGTGAAAAAGCAGCTGGTTGGAGGCTTTATGGAGTTTTTAAAATGGAGACTCATCTTCCCCTCTGCCTTCCCCCACAATATTTCACTAGCACTATAGGTTTGTTATATGTTTAAAAGTTTCTGTATCATTAAAAGTGCAATTTCAGTTCTTGACTGTTTTTTCAAGCATTGCAAAGCATCTGTTTCTACCATTTATTTAAAGTTTTCATCTAGCTAGCCTTTGCCTCTGTATTAAGCAGTGTTAATCAGTTTGGCTTATTTTTTTTTTCTACTTTTCTTTAGTGGCTGAAACTTACTTCTGATGATGTAAAGGAACAGATCTACAAGTTGGCTAAAAAAGGCCTGACTCCCTCCCAAATTGGTAAGGATTATAAACCACTCCTGAGTGGGGGCAAAACCAGATTTTCTAACTGTGAAAAACTCGAAGCATCTGTATAATCTTATAGCCTGTCCTTAGCAATGGCCACTTAGAGGTGTTGTGGGGAAGTTTGGTGTGCCCAGTTTCCTGGAGGAAATTTTCAAATCCTGGCAGCCCTGTGCTTAGGGGTTACTGAGCCAGGCACTGCAGCTGCATCGTGGACTGGTTCTAGGGTTTGGACCCTTCCAGAGCTGAGGTGTTTGTACGACACAGCTTTATGTGGTCATGAGCTATGTATGCAGTGTAATTAGGTGCTGTGTAAATGGGTCTTTTTATTATTGTAATCCTGAAAGCAATAATAATCCCTTCTAGAGGGATCCATAGAGTGACTGCATATGTTGCTTTAATGAGTCCTGTTGAAAATCTTCCTATAGTGGTAGCACCTCGTGTGTTACCTGCCTAAGCATGACGAGGGGTCAGTTGTCTTTTAAGTGTTACCAGATAAGGCGTCTCAACTTCTGTAAGTTGTATTTTCCTCATTCCTTGTCTACCATTTCCTCAGTTGCCACTAGAAAGGTTTTCAACTTGGAGAAGACCTTTTTTTGGATAGCTTTTAACTGTAAGGTCAGTTTCACCAGATTTGTTGGTGGATGTTTCTTCTTTTCAGTGTAAGATGTACATGTTTGTTTCAGGTGTGATCCTGAGGGATTCCCACGGCGTTGCCCAGGTCCGCTTTGTAACTGGCAACAAGATTCTGAGAATCCTGAAATCGAAGGGACTGGCCCCAGATCTCCCAGAGGATCTTTATCACTTGATCAAGAAAGCAGTTGCTGTTCGCAAGCATCTTGAGAGAAACAGAAAGGTGAGTGCTCCTTTAATTAGATAACTCAGTGTCTGTGCTTTTAAATTACGCAGCAGTTCTTGCACAGCTTGACAAAGCAAAGACTCTTTGTGTGCTGTTAGCCCCTCTTTGAGTAAACTGAGGTTGGGGAGGCATTTTGGTCAAGGAGAATGGTCTTCGTGGAAAGGATTTTAAAAGCAATGTTAAAATGTATTTCTGGTCCTGCTCCGACTTCACTGAAGCTTTGGTATGGTAACGTGAAGTTTTGAGCAGTAGCTGTGGATTATTTGCTTTACTGAAACGTGTCTGAATTCTGCATTGAGAAGTCCAAGTAGTTGTAACATTGGGACTGTAATTTAACTCTGTTTTCCAGGACAAAGATGCCAAGTTCCGCCTGATTCTGATTGAGAGCAGGATCCATAGGTTGGCTCGCTACTACAAAACCAAGAGAGTGCTGCCACCCAACTGGAAGTAGTAAGTGTCCTCCGGCATTCCTCTTGGCACTGAAGACTGCAAGGTTTTGTAAACTGTGCTGGGGCTGTTATTCCGAGGGTGAAGAGTGCATTGTGATAGGTGTGGAGGTAACCCAGGCAGCAGAGAACAGGTGTTTGCATAAATAATCAGCTGATCAATCAGTGGAACTTACACTTGGGTAAAATGACCGTTGTAAGTCTTGGATAAAAATCATGGTCCCAACAAACGAAGTCACTACTGGGCAATTTTTGTAACACTTCAAACTGTGGTCTTGGTTCTCAGGTACCTTTATAGCTCACGTTGCTTTCAAAGCTTGCTGAGAAATGGCTTAGTAGTTGTGACTACAAGGAAAGTAACTTGTCTCTAGGAAAATTAACCACCATAGAATTCCCATAGATGTTAGGAATAGCCTTGTATCTAAGGAGGTTCAAGTGCAGCTAGACAGGTTTTTAAATATATGGATTTGTGCTGTCACCCTAGGATTTGTATTGTAAAAGGAAGAATGAATTCTTAGGCCATAAAACTTTTAAAATAGTGATTTAGCTGCTGGTAGTTAACTGATAGTTAAAACTTCTAACTGAAGCTT
Organism: Melanocharis versteri; assembly: GCA_013397845.1. NCBI lineage: Eukaryota > Metazoa > Chordata > Aves > Passeriformes > Melanocharitidae > Melanocharis > Melanocharis versteri. Next base: position 497,940 of record VZTG01007339.1, on the reverse strand, counting down.
TGTTTTTGATAACTTGTTTGAAAAACTGCCTCTGCAATTAATATTTGTCTCTTTTCTCTCTCTTCTCTCTTTTTAGTGAATCATCAACAGCTTCTGCCCTGGTCGCATAAGAGCTGGCTGTGACATACTGAAAGAATAAATTTTCCTTACCTGACTTTGTGTTGTCTCTAAATGCTTGGCGTCTTAGAAGCTTCTGCTTGTTTCAGGAAGCTGCATGTGAGCAGAAGTTTTCCAGGTGGAGCAGGCATGTGGCTGTGTTTTCCATATTGCTGTCCTGCAGTATCAAATCTGGGTCCTGCTTGTTGCAGTGCTACACCAGCTGGATGTTGGTGTCTGTGCTTAAACTGGTTTGGTTTTTTATGATCTGAGAGCCTCGAGTTAGTGAAGTGCCCTATTCAATAATTGCAAATGCATTTTATTCTTATGGGGCTGTGCCTCTGGTGTCCTGCAGAAGAACTGAGGGAGAAAGCAGTGACAGCAGGAAGATTTGGAAATTTGGAAATTGCAGAAGGGATTATGCAGGAGGTGAGGGGTTAGGGAAACAATTGCAGAGGTTAATTAATTCATCCCAGGTCATGTGGAGCTGTTGCTTGTGCAGAGAGCTTAAGCAGACCTCAGCCAGTTCCTGGCAGTAACTTGCTGTCATTTGTAAGTAATTTTAAGAATAAAGAGTTCGTGAGGAAAGTGCAGCATTGCAGTTGCACGTGGAAGTGCCATCCTCCCTGAGAACAGCCCGGGACGCTCTCCTCGCTCCCCTTTCCCAGATTCCTGTGTGTGAGTAGGGAGAGCGCCCGGGAGATGGCGCTTGGAGCCGGGAGTGCTGCGAGCTCCGGGTGCCGAGCAGCGCCGCCTGCGGGGCCGCCGCTCCCGGCCACGGAACGGGAAGCATTTCGGGTGTGCCAGCTGCTCCAGGGGCTTTGGGAGCTTGTTGGAGATCACCGGAGCTGAACGTGTTTTCCTGAGGATGGGAAAACAGAGGTACACCACATCTCTTGTCGAGGAATCGTAATGGTGTTGCAATTGTACTGTTATGCTCAGAGTTCTACTGCTTATGTTGCTAAAGATTCTGTATTTCCTGTAAATCATACGGGCTAGCTTAGGTAAATTGTCCTCAGTAGGATTAATCATAAAATCAGAATGGCCTGTGTTGAAATAAACCTTAAACATTACCCAGTTCCAACCCCCTGCCATGGGCAGAGACACCTCAGAGCCCCAACCAACCTGGTCGTGAGCACTTCCAGGGATGGGACAGCCAAAGCCTCCCTTGGCCACCTGTTCCAGTGCCTGACCACCCCCACAGCACAGAATTGGTTCCTAATACCTAACCTAAACTTCCCTTCTCAGTTTGAACCCATTACTCCTTGTCCTATCACTACAGCTCCTGACGAAGAGTCCCTCTCCCGCTTCCCTGTAGGCCCCCTTCAGATACTGGAAGGTTGCTGTGAGGTTTGCGCACAGCTGCTGCTCCAGACTGAAAAACCCCAACTCTCCCATCCTGTCTCCGTAGGGGAGCTGCTCCAGTCCTCTTTACCAACTTCATGGCCCTCCTCTGGATTTGCTCCATTGGTTCCACATTCATTTTACACTGGGGCCCCCAGGGCTGGATGCAGTGCTCCAGGGGGGTCTCACTGGAGCAGAGCAGAGGGGCAGAATCCCCTGCCTTGACCTGCTGGTGCTGTTGTTGCAGCCCAGGGATTGTCCATCCCTTACTCTTCGGATTACCGGAACAGGCACAGCAGGAGCTGAGCTCGCTTGCCCCAGGGCAACCCCAGGGCTGTCTGCTCAGCAGCTGCTGCGGCAACAGCGGGGCCAAGCACTGGCAGGGGTAAATCCTCCCTGGGGGCAGACCCCGGGAACCCATGAAACTGAGCAGTGTGCCAGAGGGATGTGGTTCAGGAGGAAAAGGGTCACTTGGAAACATCAGGTAAGTTCCTCATCTGTGGTACAGGGCTGTGCCTGGGTGAGAGTGAAACTCTCTCAGGTAGTCTGCGAAGTTTTCTGCTGTGTTCTGAGCACCAGGACTGCCCCGGGCAGCTCAGGACTGGGGATCCAGCTGCCCAAGAGAGTTAGTGGAGTCTTTTTTTTGCTCTCTGTAAAGGTACTGTAACTTCTCTTGTCTGGAGAGATGTGATAATAGGGATAAATCCAGACGTGCACATAGTTGCTCAACACTGATTTTAAGGGCTAGCACAAGCTGTCCCTGCCTCATGGTTGTCTCCAGGCACCACTCTGGCTTCCCTCTCCCTTAGCACTATGGGCGTTCTCAGGCTTTGGGCCTCACTGCCCTCTTGCTTTCTCCTGTCGCTGTCACATCTCTTTATGGCTTCCTTGCTTTGATTTAACCTTCAGAATATGCTGGTTTTGCCTCATTCCCAGCAGCGATTTAAAAATTTCTGGCATTGCCTTTTCCTCCAGCGGCACTTCTTGCTCTCCCAGCAGGTACAAATCTGAACCATGATTATTTCATTTTTTCCCTATCCCAATGTGAGCTTTTTCCTGCTTTGTACCTAGGCACACATCAGAAAGGAGCTCTCAGGCTCCTCCACTTCCATCTCTCTTGGCCCTTCCTTCTGCAGAGAGGAGCAGCCCTCTTTTTTGCAAATCAGTCAAGCCAATTTTCTTCCTTTCCTTTAGGTAACATGAGTTTAGCCTACCCTGATTTGGGTCAGCTAGGGCAGCGCTCAAATGTGTGAACACAACTTCATGTTTTCTTCACTTCAGCCTGGAATGGTAAGTCCAGAAAGGTCTTTGGTTAAATCGATAGATGCCATGTGCAGTTTCTACCTCTATTTCCAGGAAAGCATTTGAAAGGTGACTGTTAAGTATGAAAAGGATTAACCTTGACAGGGATTTAAGGGAAAGCTTTGATTCAGTCATGGCCAGAGGACTCTCTTAGCGCTAGGTATCTCTTTATTCTGAAGGCTTTGGTGGTGTGTGACTGGTTCTGTTGTGGGGGCAAATAAACCATCTTTTACCTCTGTATTTTTATGATTGACAGTTCCCGTTTACGGGTACCTCTGTGAAAAATGAAAAAACCTTAGTAATTTGTTTCAAGTAGGGAAACTTAAACACCAGTTATTCTGCTGTTAAATCATTGCCACTGCTGGAAACCATTAATTTCTTTAGCTGAAAAGGGGCAAAAAAAGTAAACCAAGCTACAGTAGTGACAATCAGAAAAGGCAAGAAATTATTTGATTTATAAAGGTAGAGCTGCAAGTATGTGCTGCTTTGTTTTTTCTTAAAAACAGCTTGTTTCCCATTGCATTTTCTGGCACTGTGCATTTTAACTTTCAGCTCAAAATCATTGCTTGCAAGTTAATACCAAATAGCAAAAAGTGAATGAAAAGTGCGCTGTGGGTTTTTTTCGGAGCGATGGTTTGTGTGTCACTTTCTTCCCCTGTTTTCAGTGTCACTTACAGATCATGAAACACAATGTAGTTAAAAAGCACCTCACGTGTTTCTCGGGGCTCCAGGGCCGGCTTCTTTCCCCGTTCCCATTTAAATGAAGAGCAGTAGAGCCCATGGAATTCACCAAGGGCAGGTTCGGTGCTCGCCGGGCTCTGCGATGGCTGGGGATTCTGGCTTAGGCTAATGCTGCTTCACGTTCGTGCGGTTGTTTTGTTCCCCTTTCAATGCTGGGATCAAACTCGTGAAAAAATGCGGCTGTTGCTGGGAAGTCCCTTCAGTAACTCGGCACATTTGCATGACAATGCGTGGCTGTGCCCTGGTAACCTCCCTACTTCGCCAGCACATATCTTGGCAGCAGGAAATGCTTCCACAGTGTTTGCTGCGCTAGTGGTATATCCGTGAATGTCCTTTTCTTGCTTCCAAGGATTTCTGGACATACTTGCAGTTGGATAAATGAAGGCTTCCCTCTTTTCTCCCCCCGCCCCGCTCCTGCTTTCAGGACAAATCTTACCTCTGGTTAGAAATCTATAATCCTTGTAATGAACGGTGTTGCTGATGAGTGTGAGTGCTTTCCCCTCGCCACGGGATTTATTAGGGATGTTACCCAGCACAGATGCAGCAGTAACTGGAGCTGAATCGATAAGAAAGGATAATGTTAATGGCATGGCAATACGTATTGGATGTGAGGCTAAACCACACATTGTACATTTTGTTACAGAGCCTGGTGACTACGGAAGGACTGGCAGCCGCTTTCTGGAGGCTTGCTCAGTGTTTAGGGCAAAGGAAGTGAAGCACAGCCTGTTACCTCAACCCCTGAGCTGAAATACTGGGTGGCAAGTAATTATGCCGGCTGTGCCTGAGGCTAGAGGTGTACCTACATTAAAAGATCACCTGAGTTTTCTAGTGACTGCTGGTTTTACAGGCTGATCTTTTATTCCCTTTGAGGCTGCTCACTCAAGACCCCTTTTCAGGTCAGAATTCTCCCTCTTCAGAGCCAGGAAGGGGCTTTCAAGTTTAGTGCAGCTGTCGGGGATCAATCTCTTTTACAGCTCCTTCAAGTTCTTTCTGATGCAGATGAATAATTTCCGTAGATCCCGGGTCCTGTGTTATGCCGGAGTGGGAAGAGGGTGACTGCTGTTTTGAACTGTAGAAGCTGTTGACTGACTGGGTGAAGAAACCAGTGACAGCCATTAAAAATTAATCAGGTTAAATGAACTTGGGAAGGATCCGAATCTCAGAGGACCAGTTCTGATGGTGAAGGCATTTGAGATTTGCAAGAAAGGGGTTGGAAAACTCTTTCAGTACAATATATGTTAGTGGACACAGAGGCACACTGAAAGCTGTTGTGAAATACAGGATATAAAAGAAATTGTTTCCCCTTAATTTTTTTTCCTGTTGCTTTGTTGTTACAGAAAAACCATAGCATCTGCCTTTTTTTTTGTTTTTGGAAGTCCATCCCATCTTGCTCAGCTCTGCTGGCCTTGGCAAAAGTGGGACTATATATTGATAAATTCTCAGAAACTGCTGATGGAGCAATATCTATCTATTATACTGGGTATTCAATTTACACCTCAAACTCACGCTACAGATATCTCCTTACACTTAGGTAGTTATTCCCGATAACTTTCTTCAGCAGTAGACTCAGATCTGGATTCTCTTTTGGTTTAGTGTTCTATTATTTTCAGTACTGTATCTGACAAGGAATACAAGAATAATATTTTAAACCAGTATTTAGGTAGTCTCAATCAAGGTAGGATCTCAAAACCATATATGATTAACAAATAAAGCTCTTATTAACAAATAACATTCCTGTAATGTGCAAGGAGGTGATGATTTCAGTGGTCCCAAATTCTTTGTGAGTGTTGTGTAATGACCTGGGAATAGTCAGTGTCTGGAGTGTGTTTAGTCTTCTGGAGCTCACCAAATGTGAGCGTTGCAAACGCGATGGTGCAGAAACACCATTTCACTGATGTCCAGCTCTTATGTAGTAGTTTTGACCCATAAATTCAGTTGTTTGGTTGAAAATAGGGTAGATAGCTCCCAGCTTTGCAGGGTGACAGAGGCATAAAGCAAAGGGTTTGCTTGAGACAGAAGGAGAGCTTGGCACCAGCTCCCAGGTCTTGAATCCCAGTCTCGTGTCCTGCCTGTGAGCTGGTGATAGTTGCACTTCAGACAGAGCTGGATGTTTACATGTAAATAGCCTTGTGGGGAGTGGTGCAGAGCTGCATGGAGGCAGCTCACAGAGGCTTTTGGGGACACAGACCAAAAAACTGGCACTGACTCCCAGCACAGGATCCCGGAGCGTGGCTCTTCGTGGACAACAGCGGGCAGTGACAGTAATCCCTTTTGCACTGCTGTATGTACAAGGCTTACAGCGGAAGAAACCATTCCCCAAGCTCTTCCTGCCCAGAGTGGCTGGACCTTCCTTCCTTAAAGGAGCACCAGGGAACTGGGGCCATCTTTGTCTCTGAGATTTGTCTACCTGATTGTGCTCTTGTGAGGCACATAACTCAATGCTCCTGTCAGCTCAGAGCAGATCATGATCTGGTCTCCGGCTGTTAGCTTGTCTCTCTGTGTATGGCAACTTTGGATGTAGGAAATGAGGATATAAAAAGCAGGAAAATTTAGGAATTTGGCCCTGTTGCACATTTGAGACACTGTCACTTCTCAGGTTTGAAACTTCTTCGCCTACAAGTTCTGTGGTAAATTCCTGCACAATAATCGCCTCAATTAGGCTGCCAAATATAGAGGATTTTCCTTAAAGTGTAGGTAAAACCTATGTTTCAGTGATCTCTGGAAATTATGTCTCTCCTTCTTAGCAGAGATCAGTCCCTTCTGCAGCTGTTTAATAAAACTCTGAGAGCTGCAAATCAGTCGAGTAAGAAATTCTGTTTCATGGAATGATTCCTGTCAGCCTTGCTTCTGATTCAGAGATCCAACTAATAGGGTTAAATCTGAGCAGTTTAATAGAACAATGTTATTTAAGCAAAGCAATCATGTCCTGCTGCAGCGTTGTTTGGTATTAAACAGCAATTAGATTTGTCTGCCCAACAAAATTGCAGAGCTCCTCTGAAAGCAGCTGTAATCAGAAATGTCACACTGCAGATACTGATGATAGATATGGTCTAACAAAACACAGGCTTTGGCTGCAGTTCCTCACATTGATGGATAATCCCACGGCACGCAGCAGTTTAGGACTGTTTATGTAGCTTGCAGTTTAGTTTGAGATTATTCCTTCCACTGCCCTGTACAAGCTTGTATTTTTCACTCCAGTGTGCCACCAAGAGCCAGGTTAAACTGGAGGGTTCTGCCCCCTCACTTACTCTGCAGTGTAGGTTAAGTGAAATGGCATTTGAGATGCTGAACTTGAGGTTTACCAGCAGTACTGGATATTACAGCACGTGTATTGGCCTCCACTCTGATGTTTTTGCAATGGCTCACTCTGGAAGCACAAGGAACTGAGCAGCAGTTTTGGAAAGCTGCAGAGGTGGGTCATGCAAGAGTCTGCACCAACAGCAAAGCAGATGTGCTGATGTAGAGGAGTGTTGCCACGGACACTTTACTGGATTTGGTTCAGCAGCCTGCATGGGAACCTCCTCAAGGGACACAATGTGGATTGCACAAAGCTCCATCTCCCAAACTCTTGCAAATTTGCAAGAAGTTTTGCTTAAAAAAAGCCCTAGAACATGTTGCATGTGTGCCAGCCAGTGTTAAAACGCAGAACTGTTATTAGGCACAACACCCTGAGTAATAAGCCTTCCTCTAAGCATCCTGACTTTTAATCCTTAAACATTTGTGTTAAAAATGTGTTAGAAGTGAAAGAAAGCTGTAAAAACATCAGACTACAGAGTAAGTACAAGCACACATTGTGGGTAAAAGAGCTGGTCATGGGTATATTTTTAGTTTTAATATTTCCTCTCCTGTGAGCTGGGAGATAGTAGGAAATTCCTTCTTGCTGTGTATTTTTCATGGGAAGATACAGATGCTGTGAAGAAGTGTTAAGGTGTAATTGTCCTGGAGGTCTGCAGCAGTGGCATCACTTCATATTTTTATGGCCACAAAACCAGCAATAGACCATGGATTAGATTGTGCTGGGTATTTCAAGCAGTGGGGGTTTTTTCTGCTCTCTAGTCCCTGTGTACCCCTGCACTTATCAAAGCACAGAATCTCATCAGGGAGTATGTTCAAATGCCCGGAGTTCTGATGTGTGTTAGTTGTAACTTCCTCTGATCTGTGCCAGTTAGATGTAGCTGGTGTAGTCTGAGTGCTGTCTCTTCCATCCCTTCCCCTCCAAGACAGTGCATCCTGGTGATCTGCTAAAGATTCCCCACTTCCATGGCTGGAAAAAGTGCTAAGCCTCATTCGTGTTCATTTAGGCTTCGACTTGCTCTAGGGGTGAAGATCTCACAAGGAACAATGACTCTGTGTCTGTGCACGTTGGATATGTTCCCTGTTCATCAGGTGTGCGGCTGTTTTCTGTTATCTGATCCTCCTTCCCTCTCCTGCCCCTGGCACTTTTGGCATGACTGTTTGCCACCACCCGGCGAAGGGGACCCAGACCTTCTCACAGTGGCAACGTAGGGTGCAGTTTACCCTTTGAGCAACGTGAGTGCTGCTGGAATTGCAATCCAGCCTGGAGCTGCAGTGGCAGCCCGGTCTGCAGGCACCAGATCTGACCCAGGGATGCAGGCGGTGCGGGAAGGGGAGGCAGAAGAGGATCCCTGTCAGCACACGTGTCTCTGTTAAATGCTCTTTGCTGCCATGCCGACTGCAGGTTCAGCTCTGCCTGACAGCTGGCTCAGGGCAGCACAGAAGTGAGTGGGTGTGTGGGTCACGCAGCTCGCGCCGTGCTGGAGGAGGCTCGGCCCTTCAGCAGCTTTCCCTCCACGCCTGGCTGGTGCCACCAACCCAGCAAATCTGGGAAACTGTGCGTGAGATGAGTTCGTGTGGTCCCGGTAGCAGGAGGCTGCTGCCACCAATGCCTTTTTGGAGAGACTCTTCCCCTCCCTGCTATGTGACCCACACAGGTCTGTGATAAAAAGGGGGAAAGCCAAGAGAAAGGAGCTTTGGCACGGAGACGTTGCCCTGTGTGGATACAGGCCAGAGGCCAAGCAGCCCAGTGAGGGGCAAGTCAAACAGAAAATTAGGATAATTAGTTTTATATGTGGCAGTCTTGTAGTTCCTCTCAGAGGGACCCCCAACTTCTTAGTAGAGTAGTTTTTTCCCTTTTAATTATTGTTCAAATGTTTCTTCCCTCGGTCTTGAATTACTCTGAGAGCTTTTCATAGGTTAGTCTGCCTCTTTACCCTTGAGGGTAATTGAGCAGTCATTGGGTTTTCATTTTTTTTCCTCTTTATCTTTCAAATGTCTATAAGCCATTGTCATTTTTTTAATTAATTAAAAAAAAAACCCTGTAGTTCTTTTACAGTTCAAATTTGCTACAAAAGCAAGATTCAAATTGCACCATTCTCTACGGAGAAGGATGAGTGTGTTAGGTAGGGGTGCAGTTCCTGTTCTTGATGTAATAACTCCAGTAACAAACCCTTTCTTTGGGGTACCTTCCTTCAATTACCCTTTTATTTTTCTTTCTTTGCTAATGTTAATAATTCAGTATGTGGAAGCGAAGTCTTAAAGGGAGATAAACGCTTTGTGTCCCGGCATTTTGAGTTCCTTTGGTGAATGCAGTCCCTGGTGTGTGTCTGGGCTGTGGTGTGGCCTCGGTTACTCTGGAGCATTGAGTGCAGCCAGGTCGTGCTGCCTTAGGAAAGCTATGAGAGGACAGTGTTGTGAGTCAAGGCCTTGGAGCAGTTTGTCTTCACCTTTTAGATTTGTTTATCCAATCCCCCGGGAAAGCCTTTTAGTGCTGCACTGTATGTTATAGTGCCTGCTTTTCCTGTTAAGTAACGAGTACTTAGGGAAGGCAAGGGGAGCGGTGGGTTTTGCACAACAGTAATTACTTCAGGCTTCCATAGCGGGGACCTTTTGACCTAAGGCCACTCAGGCTGATTCTGTCATGTTTAATGCCTCATGCCCCATCCATCCTTGTGAGCCCGCAGAGGTGTCCTGTTCTTTGGCCTGAGCCAAAGAGCTTCTGATACTTACATATAAAGAACACCTAAAAGGTAAAAATCGTGTGCTGTTTCACTTTAAATTGTGCACTGAACCCTTCAGGAATTGCTCTCAGGCTTTGAGGAGAAGCTATGGTTTTGTTGGGCCAGTGGTTAAAGCCTGAGAAAGGCTGAGATTATGGATTGTTTCTGTTCTGTTCTGTTCCTGCCCTGCAGATTTGCCCGGAGCTGGTTGCTAGTTGCTGAGCCTTTGAAAACAGTTCAACGTTTTGGCTACATGTTTTTGTTTCCTCAGGGCTGGATCTGCCTAAATAGCACCATTTAGTCATTGTTTAGTTTTCATGAATGCTCCATGCAGGTGTGGGTAACCAGTGGCTTCTTTTCTGGTTGTTAAAATCAGGCGGTTTCGTTAGCCACTGTTTTTCATTTCTTCATAAATTCTGTGTGTAGAAGTACAGACGCAAAAAAGCAGAGTGTTAATTAAGAGTCTTCTGGCCTTATTACTTAGTTTGTCCTTGGATTGGCCCACTCTTAATTACTACCCGGTTACTATTGCTATTATTCTTGTTTAATGAGATAATCCAAATAATCTCATTTCAGTTTCACAGATCATTAGATCCAACACACTTATTAATAAGGCATTTGTGAGCTCTTTATGTCCACTCAGCTGTTTTCAGTCCTTCCCTCATCCTCTATGATGGAGGGAAGGGATGTGCTGAACATTTTGTAGCTGGATATGTTTCCTCGAAGTATTAGCACTTGCCACTACACATTGTTTGAACAGCTGCTTCTTTCTGTTAACTGCGGTAATAAAAACGTTGTACATCCTGGGCAGAGGTGTTGACTGTGCTAGTGAGGAGTGGCTCTGGCGAAGAGGGAGCTGCTGCAGCCTCTCTCCTGCCAGCAAGGGTCACCTTTGCCAGTCAGGCAAGAACGTGCAGCAGGTGCGGGGCTCCTCTGCTCCGCTGGCAGCAGGGTGAGAGCGAGCAGGGCCGTTCTCATGCCAGCTTCCTGGTGGCAGCCAAAGGCAAGGAAGCACTAGGGGGACCATCTAGGTCATTGCTTCCCCATCTTTCCAGCAGCACACTCGCCCATGCAGCCAGTTACCTGCTCTCCCGCGGCATCCCCAGGGCAGAGTGTCTGTCGCAGACGCACGTCCCACGCCTCATTTGTAAGCTCCTGGCTGGTGAGATGCGCCTCCGGAGCTGGGCATGCGGATCAGGGGCGTCTGCTGGGATGGCAGCGAGTGTAGGAGTGTCCTTGGCTGAAGTATTTGCGGTGTGCTGTCACCCCGTGCGTCTCCCGCCGATACCAACACCTCCCTCTGCCCTCTAACGCTGTGACTCGAATTCAGCTTTTGATCAGGGCTCGTAGAGGGGTACTCGGATATCTGTTTGTTCCCTGGGACCATGGTATTTAAAACAATGAAAATTCTCTGAAGATCTGAACTGAACAGGTCTGTGCGGCTGTGCTTTTGTGCCAGCAATGGGAAAGCTCCAGTTTTTGCACACACATGTGAGAATTAAATACAAAAACACATGCTTCACTGCCTTTGGTAGAGTGAACCTCTGACTCTGGAGGATGTGAGCGGTCCTGGTCATGTCAGTGGGCTGCTCAGGGTGACTTTGTCACTGGGGTTTGAAGCCAGGCACACATTGCTGACTCGGAACAGTGATCCAACAGTGAAATAGGAAAAGGGTTAAAAGAATCGACCTCGTTTCATTGTTGGACAAGCTGGCACAGGCTGAGCAGCTGAAGTTCCACCTGTTCCGTGAGACTCTTCTCCCTGCTGTGTCATCCACGTGTGCCTGTGATAGAAGTGGAAGGAGAGCTGCTAGAAAGGGCTCTGGGCTGGAGGCCCAATCTGTGTGTGGCACGCAGGCCATGGCCCATGACTCTTTTAAATCTGGAACTTGGCGTAAAGGCCACATCTAAAGGACCCTGCTCTGAGCAGCTGATGATTTCTCAGTGCCCGGTGAAGCTGTTCATTTTGGGAGGGAAAACTCCATCTGCTCCACTCGTGGTCACTGTGGGCCTGTCTTCACCCCTGCACCAGGGGGAAGTCCAGCCAGGCTGCTGACTTAGCCTGCACTCACGTGCAGAAGTCTTTAGCCTGATTAAGTGTTAACTCTTTGTAAGGAAATGTGCCTTGAGGCTGCAGTGGGGATAACCCAGGCTGTGGATTTCTCATGTGATACCAGCCCTGCTTAAGCAGGATTTAGCAGTCTCCTCCTCAAGCCCCTCTTCGTACCCCTCTGCCCTTCTCTGGGTGTAAACAAGGGTACTGCTGCAGCAGGGTGGTGAGCTGGACTGAGAGACAATAGAGTTTGAGAAGGAAAAAAAATCATAGAACAAGTAGGGGGGTTATTTTGTTGATTTTTTAAAAAAATAAATTCGAAGTCTTTTCTCTGATCTGTTTCCCCATCGTGTTGCTGCACAAACAGCTCTGCCAGGAACTGGAGCAAAGGCAGGAGCAGCTCTCTGCCCCAAAAACGACAGGGATTGCATAAGGTTTGTTTTTGTGTTTGACGGCAGGGCCAGCAACAGCGCTGAGCTCATGCCATCTGCGCGGGCGCTCCGGTGCTGTCACCAGGGTCATGCCAAGGCAGCTGGCTGCAGGGCTGCACCCGGAGTCACCCAGCGCTGCTTCCCGGCACAGCTCTGCCCTGTGCCAGGGCTGCTGGAAGGCCCGCGCCAGCCGCCGAGCGCGTGGTGCGCTCTGAGCAGAGCTTCTGGCTCTCCTTGCGTACTCTGGGAGAGCAGGGGATGAGCTTAAGGATGGATAATCCAGGCTAACTCTGCAGTGAAAACAAGTGCCTTACCTCAAATATCACCCAAGTCTCTCCTGCCTTCCCAAACCTCCGGCTTCCCCGTCCTTTAGCAGCAGCCGATATTCTCCTGGCGCAGACTAGAGCGGGGAAAATTAATTGTGCTGTAATGACAACCCCCCTTTCAGAACCTGGCCTTCTGTTCGGTGTAAATGAAGGGCAATCTGTGGCCTATCAACAGACTGTTTCCTTTGGGGAAACAGCCTCACACTTCTCAGATTTCCCTTTACGCTTCTGACTGTTGGCATCTTTTCCTACCTCAAGATCTGCTACATTGCTGCAAAGGGTTTTTTTCTCTTTAATTAATTTCTTTCAGCTCTGTCAGGATAGAGGGTAATTAAATGCTTCAGTATCTTGTCATAAAAATGCCACTTTTCAGAGGAATTGTCTTAATGAGCCTGTTTTTCAGTATAGCAGAGGCTCATCTATTAGTCCAGTGTATATTTTTAGAGCATGGCATTAGCCAGAAAAACCCATTAGATCGTTATACAAGTGGCTGAATCAGCAAACTGTATCTGCTGCTATTCTGTCAAAGCAATAACGTTAACATTATCAAAGTGATTAAAAGCCATTCATTCATTTTGCATCTGGGTTGACAAGTTCATTCCTGCAGAGGCATACAGTGCGAAGCTGTGAGAAAGGAAAACTAAGAGCTCATCATCTCCCTCAACCTGAAGATCCACCAGTGTGTGACAGATGCAATCAAAACATGACAATTGAGTGGAACACCGGACGCCTGTGTTCTGTCACACGGTGGGTTGTCACTGACAAAGCAAAATCAGCCTTAGCCTGGGACCCTTTTTAAGGATTTGCATCTTTCTGCAGCAAAAAAAGCCGTGTGTGCTGGAACAGGGCAGGGTTTCCACCACAGAAACCCTTGTGTTCCTTCAGCTCTGGGTCATCCTCCCGGAGCTTCAGAGCAACGATGGTGCTGCCGGCCTTTCCTTTGGGGTCGTTGCAGGTGTGTTTGGCCAGTGGCTTCCCTGGATCTTCAGTCCCCCTCAGGAGCCCTGAGGGCTGGGTACTCCAGTTGCAGTTCTTGGCCTTGGCAGGGCTGCCTGTCCAGTATTTATACAGAGAGCAGGAGCAATAGGAGGGATAAACAAGTGTTGGCATCACTGCCGTGACCTTTCTGGAAAAGCTGGGTAGACAGAAAGGTTTGCTTCCTGGGGATGGCCCAGGGAAGCTGCTCAATCAGCTTGCTTGCAAAAGGTGCAGCATATGTGAATCCTTTCCATGGACAGTGCACAATCCCATGGTAAAAGGCATGAGAGCTGCGAGAGCAGTCCCTGAGGCTGAGGCTGGACTGACCTGTTGGCCAGAGTGCGAGATTTGCATGTAGAGGCCTCTGGTTTCTGCTAGCAAGTATAAGGCAGCCTTGAGTTCTGCAAGTGAAAAGGTGCATCAAGGAAGGAAAAGGCAGAGGAGAAGAAGGGCAGGATGTTACTCAGTAAAAATCCACCACCTGCTTCCATCAGTGATCCCACCTTCTGTGTTCTGATCAGTACCCGAATGTGTTGAATTGCACTAAAAACCAAACCAATGGGTTCTTACACTGGCATACATACACGTAGATGGTGGTTTTTCCATGCTGTGGATTGTCTTAATTCTGCTGATGCCAGTGTGGCCTCTTTATTACGGTTTCCTTTTAATGCCATGAGCCAGTTGTGGCAAAGTGTCCCTAACGCTGCGTGTCTCTTTTAACTGAGTGTCTTGGGACAGCACCTGTATCACTGTGAGTGTCAGACTTGTGTGCTGTGGGTGCTGTCGCATGCCTGTCCAAGGGGTGTTTGCCTTTTTGGTGGGTGGTGTCCATGCTACACACAATTAGTCTTTCCTACCGTGGTGAGGAAAACCAACTTTTTTCATTTTTAATCCGCAAATAATAAAAATGTAGCAAATCTGATGGTTGATGTTTATCCAGGGGAGAATTGCTCCAGCAGAGCATCAGTGATATTCTCAGAGCCATGAAGATGAAAAAAATCCATTAAAACTGTGGATGATTTAAGCACTTCAGTTATCTAATTGAACTGCAGTCTGGGTTTCACTTTCTCATTTTTAGGCAAGTTTGTAGTCACTTGGCCACCTGCTCATTGAATTTGTGTCTTCATCACACTCTTCAAATCAAGAAAATGAATGCATTTAGCACTTTATTGTCTTCTCTAGCCTGCTTATGTGAATCATGCCTGGGAAACAGTAATTATTTTGTAAATGGTGAATTCAAATCATCAGGTAACTGTGATAGTTGATAGAAACAATGGTGCTTCATTTTGAGGAGTGGATTTGAATTTCTGAAAGACGTTTAAAAATGCACAGAATAGTTGTTAGGTTTGGTCTGATAAATGTATCTTAGTAGAAAAGGTCCGAAAAGAGAATTGCAAAAGCAGTGCAAAGTCTTGGCAATGGCAGAGGCATGAGGATGAACACCTGAATTTTTCATATCCAATAAGACAAACTTAATGATCCTTTTGTCTGTTTTATCTATCAAAAGTGTGAGCGTCCATATTTACCGGTGGGTGCTTGGTAAATACCCTTAGCCCACTGGATTGTATCAGCTAAGCTGTGCGTAGAGCGTGGATCAATAATTCCCTTTAAGTGTCTGCCACAAGAGAGCAGTGTTGGTGTAATAAGCTGGGAGACTGTGCCTCGGGTAGTGGAATTCTTCCATCAAAATGCACGCTGAAGTACTGCAAGAGAAATTCAGATGCAGTACAACAAATCTTCTGGGAGCTCAGCAGGATTAAGGGATAAAAATAATGAATGGGGCCTAATTTCTGGTATTGAGATTTCAGTTTCTTTAAAGGCGTCATTGATATGACTGTGGACTCTTTAGAAAATTTCAAGGAGTTGAAAATTTCATCATACTGCTGATAATCTAAATATGTTTTTTCCCTTTTTTTTTTTCCCCAGTGTGACTCCATTGAAAGCAGTGCTGTTTAGTTGGTTTCCCTGAGAGTGTAATCTGGTCATGTGCATACATTTGTGTAGGGTGGCCTAATTGTGGCCTTCCAGTACCTGAAGGGAGCCTACAGGAAAGATGGAGAGGGACTTTTTACAAGGGCATCCAGTGACAGGACAAGAGGGAAAGGCTTCAAAGTGAAAGAGTAGGTTTAAATTATATGTTAGGAAAAAAATCCTTGCTGTGAGGGTGGTAAGGCACTGGCACAGGTTGCCCAGAGAAGCTGTGGATGCCCCATCCCTGGCAGTGTTCAAGGCCAGGTTGGATGGGGCTCTGAGCAACCTGGTCTAGTGGAAGGTGTCCCTGGCCGTGGCAGGGGGGTTGGAATGGGATGATCTTTAAGATCCCTCCCAAGCCAGGTCATTCTATGATTTTCAGAGCTGACTCCAAGCTCTGTGGAGCCACAGACTGGGAATTCTCTGTGGATATTGTATGCTGGGTCAGGCTCGTTAGCACCCAGCTTCATTTTTAAACACATAACCCAGTCTGCTGAGCTCTGTGCTTTTTGAGAAGCACAAATCTACTGCTCTGCTGCAGATGCCCAAATCCCAGTTATACGAAACAATTAGGACTTGTGCTTGGTAGATTCACTGCACCTATACTTTCCTGGTTGGAGACCAGAGCTGCAGCAGTACTTGAAACATATGACTGCCAATTTCTCCTCAAAAAAAGAAAAATTTAAACTTTTATTTTGAGAAATTGGTATGGATTAGTCTGGAAATAATTAACCTTAATTTGTGTGCAGCTTGTTAATGAAAATCTGTCTCAATATTACAAAACATAACTTCTTTCAGTCTTGATCAAATTACTGATTTTCACTGAAATGTATTAAAAACATTTTTCTATCAATAAAAGCCAATACTAAATTTTTTAAAGCGTGTGCCTGATAGCTCCTGACTTGAAAGCCTGGACTCTGATTTTAAAACTGCCACTTTACTGTGTGGCTGTCAATGATCTGTTTCCATGTGATGGAGAACTTGCTATCTAAAAATGACATGGCAAGTATGTGTCAAAATGAGATCCTACAGAAGCCAGGCTCAGGCTTAAGAAAGCAGGATGGATTACTCTGAAGACAAGATGTGTTTAAAGGAGAAAAGGATGTAAATGGGGAGAAGTTGCTAGGGGGTAAAAGAAAAAAAGAGATGAAAAATGATCCAGTCGTGGAGCAACATTTTAAGCTTGAAGTAAGTGGAAGGGAGATAGTAGACTGCACTCTATCTTGGTGCAATAAAATGCTGAACTTAGCAGAAATGGATCAGGAGATAATTTGTTCCATTTGGAGGAGACCAACAAAAGCAGTTGGGTGAGAACAGAAAATTATGGGAGAGCATGGCTGTACTACATCAGAGTACAGTGGTCTAGACAGGTTGCTGGCCTATCTCCAAGTATCTGCCACTGGATGCTTGGGAAGGGGTAGCAGAAATGCATGTGACAAGTTTATGATTACTTTTCTCCTGGTTTACCTGTTATTTTTCAAAAGACAAATAGGGAGAAGGGGTCGCAGTGTGCAGCACCTTGCAGGTGAGAATGGCAGCTGGGATAAAGTCTATCCAAACTGATTAGCCAAATTAGTGCACTTGCTACAGTAGCCAAAACTGAGCTTCATTTTGACTAAAAATAGTTCTCTTATCTAAATATGTCGTGTACCCACTATGCCTTCCACTTCCGAAATGTTATCGCAGCTGCAGTGTCCTGCATCCTAAATTTAGAACCATTCATGCCACTGATTTTTCCAGTACAGTAGATGGATGCAGCAGCTTTTTTAGAAACCAAAAAAATAGAAAAGTTTAAGAATAACATAATGCAGAGCCACCATACTGAAATATCTGTGCTTCATCTTTGGTAGCCGTTACTGTCTTCAGTTCTTTAAGTAATGATGACACAAAATGCGTGGGGATTTTAGTGTCTGAATTATCAGAGATGGCTCTGGTCTTTTTTCTAGAACGCTGACGAGTGTCCTTGACACCCCTTTTGTGAAACAGTGTATTTGACTACAATCTGTGACTCACACAGGGCATGAACTGTACTGGCTGCTTATTGCTGCAAGTCAAATTTGAATGTGAAATATATCCCTAATATGCAGCAAGATGAGACAAAGGACTGCCAGAGCTTTATAGATCTATGGCTTTTCATGAGCCCTCACAAGTAAGGGTTGTTTGGGATTTGTTTGGTTTTGTTGTTGGGATTTTTTTTCACAGGTACATACAGAAACAAGGTCACAAAATCTTTTTTTTCCTCCTGCTCATATACAGTTGTCAGCACAACAGCCCACATTATATCTGATAGCCAGTGTATTTTCATGCTTTTCATTCATTTCCAGAATACCTTTCACTAAATCCAGGTCCGAATGAAAAGTGCATGCTATTTAATAGTTTGTGTTATTAAATGGTTGGAAACTCTTTCTTTGTGTTCTGTCTAATCAAAATTTCTTTGAGAGACAAAACCCCACTCTCTTGACAGAGTAGGTGAGTAAGCCTTTATGTTTAGTTAAAATTTTGCTCATCAGCTCACAAACTGAGCAGAGTTCTTGAAACAGCCTGAATTGCTGTTAGATCGAGTGAAATGCATATGAAATGTTGTGTTTGTCCTAATGTTCTGCCAGTTCTTGCCAGATTACCACCTTAAAAATTTGGCAGTGTTACGCTTGAGTGTAAAGTATGACTTCACAAAAGAAAGTTGCTTTTTGGTATCTGGCCAAAGATGCAGAAATCTTGAGTGACTAGTAGATTAACAGTAAATCTACTGATTTCCTATAATCTTTACAGCTGTCTCCCCTTCTGGAAACTCTATAAATTCTAGATACTGAGAATCCAGTTCTTAAGCTGGATTCCTAAAGTGACTGGGAACATAAAAATCCTATGAATGGTAGAGGGGGGGAGGAGAAAAAAGGTGTTTCCTGACAGCGTGAGCATCAAAATGCAGCTCCTCATGGTGGCCAGGCCAAAGCAGCCTTTAGACTCGGCTCTGTGGAGTGAACAGTGCTCAAAGTGGATTTCATGCTCGCACGTCCTCCTTTGTGTTGGTGAAAAGAGAGGCTCCTGCCCAATGCGGGGCGGCGGGACTCGGATGCCATTCCCAAAGTGGGCTGGCTGCGAGACTGCCGCTCTCCCTGCACTGCCTGCTCTCAGAGAGAGACGATTTTGTTGTCATCTGCAACTTCAGTGCTTTTCAGAGAGCTGCAATTCCCTTGTAGGAAAGTTGTTGCCATAAAAGTAATCTTTAGAGGGAGCACTGGTAAGAGCTTGCAGGTGGGTTGCTGTTTCAGTCGCCTGGGATTGTGTGGGGCTCCTGCAACAGCTGCTTTGTTTGTGGAGTCTTTTTAAAATTCAGACTTTGATTGATATATATATATATTTAAAATCTTTCTCCAAATTTTTCATTTAAGAAGGGAGAGCTGGGGTGAGCATCATCCTTAGGAACTAATGAATTTTGCATCTTAAGCCAAGTTGTTCTTTTCAAAACTGGACTTAACGACAATTTGCTTTCAGAGGGACCAGATGGGTTTGATGCCTGTCTGAACTCTGTCATTATCTTCTAAATCTCCAGGTGTAACCTCTGACCCTTCTCTGAGGCATCTCTTTGCTGACAAACCTGAAATCCCAGTTGTTAGCTACCTCACCCGGCTTGTTTTCAATTCTAATTCCTCAGCTTTCGGGTGAGCCAGTAAAACCTAGGTCCCTTTGGCTGTTTTCGGTTGAGGAGGGCACACTGCCATTTTCCAGCAAGTTGGCATTCCCAGCAAGTTCTGTTTTGTAATCACCCCAGCTGGCACTCTGGAAAACAGATTTGACCATTTCTTTCTTAACAAACAACTCAATTTCTCACCACAATTACCTCAAGCAGTTCTGTGGCAGTTTCACAGCTTTGCCAATCATTAGAAATGTTCATTATTGCACTCTTTATCGTGCTTGCCTTTAGTCACACGTTAAATACACATTGCTCTCTGAAACTCTGCAGCTCTCTTTGTGCATTGTGTGACCCCATACCTGGACCTTTAATCAGGCTGTGGGAGTGCTCCTGCATCGCACTTCCTGAGGTGAAGAATAGGGCTCTGTAAGAGAAAGTGACTCAGGATCAAAGATTAATAATCACCCTTTCATTGTTGCTTTTGCCATTTTTCCATTTCAGAATAAAAGGCATAAAATTTGAGGGGAGGGAAAGTAGAATTTTAGGCAGCGTGATTGATTTCACACAGTATTTTTAGATTCTTTAAGTATTTTAGTCAAAAAGCTAAAGGTTGCTAGAATAAGGACTGCAGGATGTCTGCTCACCGCTGGCTCAGAGGCTGTTTACAGCAGTAATGTTCCTGCTCCTAAAGACAGATCCAGAGCTGAACTTTTGCAAAGGTTTGAAGTGGGATTTGATTCAGATTATGATTTGCTGTTACAGCAACTACAGACCCCTGCTGAGATCAGAGCTTCCTTTTGCTAAGTAGCTCATATCAATTAAGAGGCAGATGCACAATATGAAGAAAAAGGGCAGAACAAGAGTGCAAGAAAGGAAACATTATTTTCCTTTGTATATTTGTAAGATGACAACTGAGTCTGAAACTTCATGAAATATTTGGGAACTGAACTCAGATGTTGCAGGCCAGTGCTCAATCATAAGATATCCTTCCTCTGTTTTGTTGCATGGCTGGGATTAGAGTAGAGCGAGATAAATTCTGGAGCTCCTCTGCTTGTGTTTGGCAGCTCTTCCCTGAGCTTCTGTCTGTGTGTGCTTCTCCTTGCCCTTGCTTCCCCTTCCCATACATTGAAATTTCACTGCTGCAAAATTTCAGTCCTTCAGTAACAAAGATGTTCCAAAAAATGTCAAGTGACAGATGAAGTAAAGGTCTCTGCCTGGCCTTTCACCCTGCCAGAACGTTTGCAAGTAAAATGCAAACCTAAGGGGTTTTATTAAATTTTGCTTTCTGCTGTGTTAGAATAGCTCGTAGAAATAGAGTAATTTTGGCTGCTACCTTTGTAGAATACAGTTCTGAATGGGATATTGGTAGCTTTCATGCTTTATTATGTATTTAATACTCTTCTCCGTGCGCCCCCGCCTTTTTTTTTAGCAGCCTTGAGTCGTGGGATTAGGCCAGACTGCCAGATTTTGTCTGAAAATGAAATGCTTACAGTTCTCCTGAGGGTGATTAGGGTCTCAGGAGTGTGAACCTAAGGCTGGAAAACACCAAGGATCAGAAAACAAAGACTTTTTTAAAATCAAAATATGTCTAAACTGTTACTGTTACTTTTAGGGACTGACCCAGCTTTGAAGATGCAGGTTGGTGATACTGTGTTGTATATCCTGTCTCAAAACCATGCCCAAAATGCAGGGGTGTGTGCTGGGCCGTGACCCCTTTATTTCATAACAGCAGAGGCTTGAAGCAGGCCTTGGGCTTTGCTGGCAAATGCCTTCAACACCCAGTTCTCCCTCACAGGCTGCTGCACCTGCTCTAGCTGCTTGTCCTTTGTGCAGCCGGTCCAGGCGGGGTGAGAGAAAGAGCAGGAGAGGTGCAAGGAGCAGCCTGGGTGTGGTGTCTTTACTTTCCTATGCACAGCTGATAAAGCCAAACTGCACATTGTGTCAGCCACAGCGGGGGGAAACTTTGGCTAGACCAGCCCCTGGTGTTTGTATAAAAATGAGGGAAAGCTATGAATAAGTGTGTTCAGGGAGCAAATACAGGCTGTGCCTCTTGCCAAGGCAGTGGAAGTATCTTTTTTCCTAGATATCTTTTTAGTTGAGTAATAAAGGCAACCTCAGGCGAATGTTTCTGTGTCCATTCATCTAACATACATATTTTAAGACTTACTCTTGTGGGAAGTTTTACCTGCCTTAATAATGTCCCTTTTATTGTTGCCTTCATCCTGTCTGTCATTTGTCACTGAGAGCGGTGTGCCAGGATAATGGGAATTGGGGCATGGATTGCATTATAGATATCAGTGGGAATTATGAGCATGCATCAGAGGGAAAACTTCAAAATGTTAGAAACAAAGCTATTCTTGATCTCCAGTGCATAAAAAATGCATTGTATTTAATTTAGGTGGTCATCTCACACTGTCCTCACATCCTCACAGAATCAGTGAGGGATAAACCCTTCTTTCAGATTTCCCAGCCTAAACCCATAGTAGCTGTGCTGGAAGTGTGGGAAACTTGACCTAGAATCTCTGCTAGTGTTGCATCTCCATTAGCACAGTGTGTGCTGTGTATGACAGGAGCTATAGGGTAACAACCTTGCTACGGGGGAGCTCTGCTTACAAAGGTTTTAGAAGGTATTAGTCTTATCTCCTGCTGCTGATTTTCCCAGAGACTAATATCATGGATTGTTGAGGAATACCCTGAATGCACTTCATAGAGGTCAGCAGGTAAACCAACTCAATTTCAATAAATTAGCTTAGATAAGCAAGAACAGCAGGCAGTATCCTTTGCTAACCTTGGTGCTGATTAGTATGGAAACTATGTATTCATTGTAACTCAGAATGAATTATCACCAGTACCATTAAGGAAAAAGTAAGATCTCAGAAAGACATTTTGGGGTAGTCTGAGATAGGTGTGTTCATGTTCCGTTGAGAAGAGGGGTGAACTTCGGGCTCCTAAAGTCATGGTAGAGATCCACATGTCAGACAGGTACATTGGCAACTTAGGCTGTTATCCCATCAACCTGTTTCACCAAGAGGGAGGCTGTTTTTCTGATGGCTGCATGAGCCCTGTTTTGCCAGTGGATCTGCATATCCACCAGAAGTGTTTTGCTGTGACAGTTTCCTGGAAGAGTGAAGTGGTTCTGTTGTGCAGAAATCCTTGAACCTCCTTGTCTCACAGCATGCAGTACTTTATTTTTCCAGGAACTTCTTTACGAACGTGTCTGCACTTCAGCTATCAATCAGCTGCTTGGCTCTGATCTCACCTCTCCCTTCCTCACTCTGAGGCGGTGCGTGGAGTCTCAAATTTGCTTCACAAAGGCAAAATCACTGCTGGCTGTGGCAAGGAGTTTGCAGACTGTGGCTGAAAACATTCTTGAGACTTTCACTGGGCCCATCTCCTGCAGAGCTGCTCAGAGCCCATGGGAAAGAGCTGTTGGCCAGTGTTGGTACACGTTAGTGAGACTGGACCATAAGCTTTAGCTCCATGGAATACTGCTGCTTTATTCTCTCTCCATAAGGCCCGGTGGTGTGATCAATCCACATTCCTTAGTCATCTGATTTGCACGCCAAATTTTTTCACATAAAGGCTGTTTTCCGTTGGCTCGTTAGAAGCTGCACTTCAGAACCTACTTGTTTTAGGAAAAGAGGATATACAAATTAAAACTAGTAGCAAATCAGGCTTTCTGGGCTCTTCTCTATAAGGGTCAGTGTGTTCCTTTAAAAACAGACATTGTGAACTTCGGGCATAGGAAACTGGGAAAGATGCCAGTACAGGATAGAATGAAGATTAATGCAGGCAGCTCCTAGGCAAGTTTTCCATATTTCCTTTCCAGGATGTCAATATGCTAGGATTATTTATGAATTTGTATAGGATATTGTTATAAAGGCTGCCAATAAAGACTCTCCCTCTTAACCTAAACTGTAGCAGTTCTACTGTTTCAGTGTGAGGCTTCTCCTGCACAGAGCTGCTACTGTGCTGAGCAGTGTTCATGTGAAGAGAATACATTTCTGAAGGGATTACGCTGAAATCGCCCAACTTGTTTCCCTTTAGGCTTAAGTGAGATTTAAATTTTGGCTTGTGGATGTGAAAAACAAACACATTGATTTGCTGAATTGCTTCCTGTTCCCAGGAAGCACTTCCACATAAAGATAAAATTCTTTCAAAGGTCTTTTGCTCACACACCTCGATGCATAGGGGTGAGCTCCTATGAACTGAGACAAAGCTGCCACATTAGGATAAATATTAGCACCTCACACATACCATGGCCCAGTTTTCTACGGATGCTCCAGTTTTTCCATTGTAGCCAATTATGTTTGAAACCAGCAGTTTGTCCCAGTTTCACTAAAATAACACCTTACGTTTATGAAGTGCCTATTATCACAAGTTTTCCCAGCATTTTACAAATGATAAAAATATCCCTTAATACCTGTGCGAGCCGGTGGGAGATGGAGGTGGCAATTGGAAATGAAATTGCAAAGACAATAATAGCGATAAGAAAAGACAAAGTGCGGTACTTTGAATTGTTGGAATTAATGAAGAAGTTTGAATCTACTTGCATTTTACTCTGCCTGAGATCAAATATTGAGTCAAAATCTAGAAAAGCAGAAAATGTAAAGATTCGTTCTTTTTTCTGTCAGAAATACCTTTGACTTCAGGAGAAAAAACCCGGTGAGTGTTGCCAGGATTCCCTGTGGATTTCTATTACATCTCCTAGTAAAAATCCATTGTTCTAATGCCTTTTGACTATGGGATTTCTTCACTTTTGGTCGATTTTATCAGCTTAATAAGAAAGCTACTGTTCTGTCTTTATTTGGCAGGCTGTGTCTGCCAAATGAAAGTTCCTCACAAATTAATTAAAGATTATTTCCTGCTTTGCCTGGCATTCCTCAGTAATAATGCCATTTTTTTCAGAATTCATGCATGACCTTCTCAGTGAAGCTCTGTCGTGCACAAAAAACACCGAAAGCTTCTCATAAGTGTATCTTATATTTGACTCAGTGCTATTCAACACTACACAGTTCCATTTCTTATTTTCTTTATTCATTGGTGAGACAGAATTATGCCTAATCCTATCAACAGCCTCATGTTTGTGATGTGCTGGCATCTTTTCTAGGTATTGTGCTCTGTCAATTATTACAGAGGCTATTAGAGAGATGTGTATAGGACATTTCAAACTGTTGAGCTGGCAAATGTTTATTCCAAGTGGCTTTTGATTCCAAAGAAAATCCCAAGGGGATTTGAATTGGTCTTTTGCTCTTTGCCTTGCATGTTAATTTTCTGTTGTGTTTTTTTTGGCAGGGGTACACTAAACATTTATGCCAATAATATTCTTAGATAAAAAACGCCACCAAATGTAGATCAGACTGTTTTGCAAAGCAATTTTAGTGAAGCACAAACAAACTTCACAAATAATCCACAGTGCACCCAATCTTTTACAGCTAAATTTCTCTCCTACACACAGAGGAATAGTGTTACCCCACTTCAGAGATACTAGCAGTTGGAGGTGGCCTTAATTCAGCTATAAAAGTTGCATATAATTCTTTTCAGCCTGAGATTTGAAATCTCATTCAGTGGAAATGATAAGGCAAGCTGCAGAAGGCCATCAAGGAGGTAGGTTCCCTTTCCAGGGGAAACAGCAGAGATATTACTTTTTTCAAAGCAAGAAGCTCCTCCCCCCTGTGCAGAATTCCCCAAATCTGTAAGCACGTTTTTAGGATGTAGAAAACTGTTACTTAGAATGAATAATTCTCTTTCCATTTCCATCTGCAGGCCCGTGAAATAGAGTTGTGCAACCCTTTGCTGAGGATCTGTGAGCCCCCCCTCCTAGAAAGGCTGGGTTGATGTTACAGCCTGTGCAGAATGAGGCATGTATTGCTCCTTGGTTCAGAGCATTCCTTGTTCTGCATCTACCCCTGGGTACTGAGACCCACCAAAAGTTTCCTGAAGGGGACTTCCATTGGACAGGTTTTTGTTTGAAGAGTTGGAGGTGGGAGGCAGTAAAGCCAGACAGAAAGGTTAACCAGCAGAGAGGGCATTGGCCTTACACAAATTTAGGAGGCTGATTGCGCTCCGAGTGTTGACTCACCCTTTGGACAAGTTACTTTCCACCTCTTTTCTTGCTTTTTGTCTCTCCTGTCTTTTTGTACTCTTCCAAATAGGAATGATCTCCCAGCACACGTTTTCATGAGACATTGTCAGTAGCACCTTGAATACAATTAAGGTCTCTATGGCCACTGCAGCACCACAAGCCTGCTCAGTCTGCCTGCTGCTAGGAATTGTGAAAATATTCTCTCCCTTCTCCCTCTTTTCCCAAGATTGCTGTGTGTCTGGGGAATGGAGTGGGGATGGAGAAAGGCTGCTTTTTAAAATAATTTTTCCTTTTTTCTTTCTTGCTTTGTAATATCTTTTTATTCTGTTTGGCAGAGGAGGCGTTACGTGGCAGTGACTGCCGTGGCCCTGCTGGCTCATGCTCTTCCCTCCGGCAGCTCCAGCAATCCAGCCGTGGAAGCCACACCGGAGCACGTGTGCTGGCTAATGTGTAACTACCTTTGTTCTGCTGTTGTTCTTTCTGCTCAGCTCTTTTTTTTCCAGGACTTCAGTTGGTTTGGTTTTATTTTTCACTTCGAAATGTGGGGCCTGTCGGATCATTGCATCCAGCCTTCTGCTATCGCAGGTGCAACCGCGTTCAGTCTCTTTCCCAAACCCAACAAGTTCTGTCTTAAAACCGGTTACAATTACTCCCACTGGAATGCTGTTATGAAACCTGCACATCTCACACTTGTAAGTATTATTAGTTTGCCTGTGCTGGTGCAGCCAGGATAGCAGAGGCCCATATGGAAGATGCAGCATGTCACACAGGGAAGTTTTTCTACTGGGCTTATTTCCCTGCTTCCCTGAAAGCCACCAAGTAAGCCAACAAAATATTCTGTCATTTTGCCAAGGTGGCCACACAAGACATGGATTTCTTTTCACATTCTTATCTGGCAAATTATGTTATCAAAGCTTTGTAGAATAGACTGCAGATAGCAACTGTACATTTTGCAACTGCATTGTTTTTGGAAGATGCTTCGAAGTGTGGGTGAAGTCTGAAGGCAGGATTTACTTCAGGTCAGGTTAGGGGAGGAAGGAAGGGGGTAGCAGGTGGAAAGAGAGAAATGTTGGAATGCTTCAGGTCACCTGCAAGGACTGAGAAACGCCACGCTAGAGGCTTGGAGAAAGAACAGCAATTTTTTTTTGCTTGCAGATAAAGAGGAGATGCTGTTTAGCTCCTCAAATCTTTTCACTGTTGCTGTGCTGCTGGCAAGGGCACTTTGACCATGTGGGACTGGTGACAAGCTGGAGCTGTGCCCTCAGCTCGCCTTGGCCGCAGATCGCACGGCTGCCGCAGCCGGATCCTCCTCAGTCGTGTGCCCTTGCTCTTGGTAAAAACAACACATCTGGCTTTTCAGACTCTCTAAATAAACTGACGTGCCCTCACAGGAGGAGTATAGCCCTTCACCAAGCAAGCTGCTAAATGAATTTAGTTACACTGGTATTTCTTTATGCAAATAAAGCTTTAGTAGTTGCTTAAGCTTAAAATTTTCTAGAAAACATTGCCTGTGACTGTTGGTATGCATCTGATTTTCCTTGTTCCTTGAAGAAGCCTTTCAGAACTCATTTCTTAAGGGAACAGGAATGCAGGAAGTTAATCAACAAGTTTTCTGACGTTGATCTGCTGCCTCTATAGATGTCAGCTACTTTAACTGAGAGACTTTCCTGCAGTAGCTCAAAAGCAGGTGCTAGGAATGACGTTCCTGCTTAGGCAAATGTCAAAACAAGAGAATTTTTACATTGTAGAACAAATTCAGGACATGTAAAATTAGCAAAATTCAAAGAATGCTGGAAATCTGTCCTGATCCTTATTGTGTTAGGGAGGAGCTGCATTTCTCTTTCTGCTCCCCCTTACCTGCCTGAAAGCCCCTTCCTCAGTTTTCATGATGTTCCTGCTCTTTGCTCTCAGGTCATCAGGCATCCTTTGTGAGACATTATTACAGATATTTGCACTTCTTGTGCCAATGTATTGCCTTAATCTCCAGGGACAGCTAAGCTTGTGTCTGAACTTGAGGAGGCTGCATCTTTAAAAGCATCCACAAGAACGAACCCTGGACATAGAACCACAGCACGTGCCGGTTCCACAAGATGCTTTCAATCACCATAGATGTTCATATTGCCCAAAATTCGGAGGAGTTGAACTGAGTCATCTTTAGGGTGTGCAAAATAGGTGTGAAGTCCCGAAACTCCTCCCCCATTTTCCACAGCACTGACCACTTGTGTTTAATTGGTTAACTCCCTTTGGTTCGATCCTTCTGTGAGCTCAGGTCAGTAATGTGATTAATTAATATTACTTGGAAGAGTTTGAAACTTTATTAATATTACTTAGAAGGGTAGAATGTGCTGTGTGTTATGTGCTAGTGGTACTAGTGGTATTAGACACTGGTGTATTCTGAACAGATTCAGGACAAACCGCTGCCTTTTATTAAAACAGATAAATCGGTCGCATTTCTTTGTGCCTCTCCCTATCCCTCTAACCACTCTGACGTTCTCTCCAGAGTTTCTGCATGCTTCCAAAATGCTTTAAAAGATATGATTTCAATACACTCTTTTGACAGTGGTCAAGATGTTCCCACTCCCCAAGGTGTTAAAGTGAAAGTGGTGGTTATTTTTTAATTTATATCTCATTCATCCGGAGAACTTTGCATATATGATTTTCTGTAAAATGTCATGAATACTTTAATATGCATTTACAGTGTGATTCAACATTAATTATTCACAAAGAATTGTATATTTGTGCCAGCTGTAAAGCACAATTACAATTGTGCATTGAATGCAGTGATAATGCAATTGAGAACAGTATTGGTCTGTTACAGTAATTTATCCTGGGTATTTGGAATGCTGGAGCATCCTGGTTATCTGAACACATGGCTTTTATTCTGGACTGATGCAAAATTAATGACAATTCCAGATGTTGTATGTGCAGCTGTTTTCCCTCAAGAAAAACAAAATCCCCCTGGGGCAAAACCTTAAAAAGAACACCGAAAGATCAGCGAATTGGCACTTGTGTTTGCAAGAATCCGAGTAATCTCACAAGCAGAACAAGAATCAAAATCTTTAATGGTCTGATTGCTAAAACCAGTAACTCCAAGAGGAAATCATTAGACATGACCTTCTTGCAAACAGGAATTAATAAAATGTAATCTTAGGCTACAACACATTTTAATTAACGTAATGCCTATTTCTGAGAAATGCTGGTTTCTATAAATATTATCTGCATATACAGTACTGCTAAGGAAATTGGTATAATCTGGGATTTCAGTCATGTTTCTCTTGGGCAATTTTTTTTTCACTTTTAAATTTTTTCTTTCCCAACAGAATGTAGTCCCCACGCTGACCCCTTATTAGATTATATTTCAGCCAAACTAGTTACTATGCCTGGCTAATGAGGAAAAATGACATTAAACTTCCAAGCTGGCTAATTTAATAAAAAGAATGTAACAATAATGTGTGTTCTTCTCTGTCCAGGAGGCTGCCATGAACCACTGACAGCTTTATTTTTTGTTTGTACATTGGCATCGATGTATACAAATATAAACTGTACCCTCTCCTGTGTCCCAAGATGCAGTAGAGGCCGTGTATGAGGAAAGTAAGAAAGTAGAAATAACCACCGTTGACAGGTGTAGGAGAGATGAACTAATGGGCAGAAAGGTGTGAGATATTAAAAGCCAAGGTTTTGCCTTTCCTGACTTCCCATTTATTGTGCACAGCATGCTGTAGAATTAAAGTGTCTGGGCAACAGTTAGTTAATGTATAAAGAAGGATTACTTAATCCCAGAATCTTTATTTTCCCTGATCTTTCTCTCTTCCTACTAAAATCTGGTCTTATGAAGTCTTGGATTTCCTTTAGAATTACTGGGACTACTCTCCACCATCATTAGTGTTACATGAGATTTTATTAATAGTGATAATGCAACTATCACAGTGTACAAAGAAGAAAAAAAATATAGTTTAAGAAATTAACATTTGAAAATTTCTTTTTTTTTTCAATAGACATTTATCTAGTTTAAAGAGCATACAGCATCTGTAACAGGTGCAATGGCACCACAACGATGGGCAAGAGAATCACATCAACAAGCAGATAGCACATGGAAGCACGAGATCATCTTGTTTGCCAGCTCATAGATGTCTGTTGTATCAGAGACTTCCGGAAATCTCTGATTCAGAAAGCTGATCTTCCAGGCAGAAACATGGCCACCCAAGGAATTAGAGGTGACTTCATTTCTTCCCTGCGAGGGTGGTGAGGCACTGGAGCAGGTTGCCCAGGGATGTTGTGGATGTCCCATCCCTGGAAGTGTTCAGGGATGTTCACGTTGGGTGGGACTTTCAGCCACCTGGTCTAGGGAGGTGTCCCTGCCCATGGCAGGAGGGTTGGAATGAGGTGGTCTTTAAGATCCCTTCCAACCCAGAACATTCTACTGCTACTTCATCTTGTTTATTTATTCTCCGAGTAGTTTTTTGAGATGTGATATGAGATTGCCTCATACGGGGAAAATACGGGTGACACGGGGTGAAGTAAGAGAAGATAGAAAGTTCCTCGACTTTTCTTTTGTCTCTGGTCATCAGAGTGGATTCAGTGGGAAGGAAGCACACTTAGCCTTTCAACTGCACAGGACTGTGAACAGGGGCCTGGTGTAGTAAAACACCCTTCAAATGCACATGAGCTGCAGTGGCTTTTCTGAACCAGTAATCTACACTACTTCATTCATTGTAAATGGTTTAATGTTTTGCATTTTGAGAGTGCATTTCAGTCAGAGCTTTACAAATACTCATTAAGCCCTGAAACACTGCTCTGGAATAGATGAATAAATTATATGGGGAGAGTAATCATTAGAAACCTTGTTGTTTTGTTGAATGGTGTACAGTTTTCATGTAACCCAGGACTTAAGTGCAGCAAGTCCTTGACACCTATTTTCACTTTCCTATATGAATATTCATTTGGCTTAAGTTAGCATTTCATCCCCACGGTCTTATCAGAATTCAAATTCATCCTCCTCTAATGGAAACTGTGCTGTTTCCCTGCCACAGACAATGGCTGGCATCAAATAAAATTGTTCTTTGTTCCAAAACTATGGTTAGAATTCAGTGGTTAATCAGATGCTGATAGCAAACACTCTTGGTTTCCTTTACATCCATGTGACAATACAAAAGGCAATTGATATGTGGCTAGTGTAGGATTCACTCTGGACATTCCAGGCACACTGGTCTTTGTTAATACTCCGATGTACTCAATATTATGTGTTGCCTTACTTTGAATTGTGTTTATCTCCCCTAGTGCAAAAACTGTTCTATTTTTCAAACTGTGTGATAGATTTATCTTAAATACTAGTATCTATGGATTTTACATTTTGTTAGTGCTACGTTTTGTTCTTAGAATCCCTTTAGAATGTTAAAGTGAAAAGAAAGGATGCTCCCAGGGACATGTGGGGGGTTATTAAATGGTTCCTTCTAAAAATCCAGCCTGAATCTGATCCACTTTGTTAATCTCCAGCTGTTTCTCATTGCATTAGTATCGACTTAAATGAAACAACTTTAGTCGGGGTGCTCATAATAGGAAAAAAATAACCATAATGGTATCATTTTTGCTACTTTTCTCAGTGAAGCTGATATTTGAAAGGCTGGAGTTGTAGGTGCACTTGATCCTGCCATCAGGTCTTATTTCATCGGAGCTTAGATGTTCACAGAGCTGAGGGTAAAACCTGCAACATCCTAATTCATCTCGTAACTGCTTTATGAACTGGCTGCACAATATCTATTCATCTTGGTTCACAAGCCATAAAATAATCTCAGAAAAGTAAATGTTCTCAAAACTGTTATAAGTGAAAATTGCAAAGCTGATTTCCTACCAGCCAAAATAATTATGTACCAGAGTTTATATGACAAAATCATCAATACCACCAGCTGTTTTCTCAGCACTCCAGATGGATATAATTCTGATAAAATGTGGAATTTTTAGCGTGATTTTATCTGATTTGCCTCGACAGCAACAACCCCAAAGGCAGGGTTAAGTGGAATAATGACCTTCGGTTGAGGTATTTGTTGTGAAATTCACCGAGGGTGGAGAGAATGGCCTGAAGTGCAAACGCTGGCTTGTTATCAGTCTCTGGAAATGCCTCGGGCCACTTCTGCCACTACTACAGCAAAGCTGCGCCCTCCACTTGGGTATCAGCACATTCCCTACAGATTTGCATATAATAGAAGTAGTTGTGATAGTTTCTCAAAAAAGTCTCTGTTTCCACCATGCCTCTGCCAGACCTGAGCCAGAAATGTGTCATCAAAGCAGTCATTTATGTATTTAAAAAACGAGCGCTGTTTTTACGCTGTTGCCATGGGACGGCTGTAGCAGGAAATGAGCAAAACACCCACATAATTATTGTTGACAGAATACAGTTTCAATTTTATCAAGTGTAGCCCCTATGTGATATGTTGTTAAGGCAGCCTTCAACATCTCAGTGAGTGAAATGCTGATTGGAGGAGTACGCAGTGCCCAAAAGAAACTTACAATTGTTATGCTTGAAAAACAGAACGTGTTAAAGATGTCTCCCTCGCTGAGATGATATGGGAGTAATTATTGCTAAGTCTCCGAGGAGCAATTAGAGTTGTTTTTTATTAAATTTTCACGTCTTGATTGACATTGAAACGGAATGATTCAATATGTAAATCCAGATTACAGTGATCTAATAAGATATTGAGAAAGATGATACTTTACAAAACATTCTGTGGCAAAACTCTACAGCACTGAGAGAAAAACCCCATAAATTTATCATTTTGCAAACTGCCTTGCTGTTGTTCTTGCTTTTGAATTTAATCTGCTTAGCTACTATGTAAATTAAATTTCAGAGGATGCTGTAATTAAGAAGGGGGATATAATTCATCATTTTTAGAGATCACATCCATTATGTATCTAAATAATATAAGTTATTTATAACAGTGTTGTATAACAACCTTAGAGGGCTTTAACCATTAATCAATAGCAATGGAGAGATGTCAATGGGTAAAATTGAATTAGATATAATAATATTCCAGTCTGACAAATATCAGGCTATACCTTGCTGAAATACATAATTCTCTCTCCTGATTTGCACGGCCACTTACTTCACTGATTAAAAGGAAATCTATTTCAGGTGGGTTTTATTGAGAAGAGCAACACATTTGTATGTATTTAAAGGATATACTGAATAGTCCTACTCCCTCAAGAAAGGTAGGGTCAAATAAGAAAGAATAATTTTCTGGAAGGTAATGCTGCAGTTAACAAAGAAGGTTTGGTTTCTTTTAATCTATATAAAATAAGGAAGTTTTTTGGTATGAATTAAGTCTGTATTGGTTATCTATTTTGACATGCACATTTTAACAAGCAGGAGTGAAAAGGTGTGACACAGGTATAAGTGTGTGAAATTACTGAACAATGTTTTGCTGACCTTGCTGACCTTTTGAGTGGTCAAGTAGGCTGAGGCCCTGAGTCTATTTTGGTCTTTTCTGTGGAAGTCCACCTACACAGGCTCTAGAGGAATGAAAAATACTGACAGTTAAAAAAAAGCATTTTCTTTATTACTTTGACTCATTCCAGTTAGATTCAAGATCTCTTCTCAAGAACTTGCAGAAGGTTCTTTTTCTTTTATCCGTGTTTTTAAAGTTACTTGTGCTGTTCTGCACGGTTAGAAATTGCTCTCCAGCTCCGTGTGACAGTGAGATGGGTCACAGGTACCAACACGTGGCCTTACTGCTGGGATAGTGACAATTTTACCTGTCCTGGATTTGCAACCTACAGATAGTTTTTCTTATGTTTTTTTTTTTTGTGGGAAAGAGACAACCTTTTCCTAGTTTTGTTGTG
The DNA here is from genome assembly GCA_013397845.1 of Melanocharis versteri. NCBI lineage: Eukaryota > Metazoa > Chordata > Aves > Passeriformes > Melanocharitidae > Melanocharis > Melanocharis versteri. The sequence goes on along the minus strand of VZTG01007339.1, from coordinate 465,132 downwards.
TGTGATTATTTATTTATTTTTCCTCCTTAAGCCAAGCAAAATAAAGTTTTATTTTTATCTGACTGTGTTTTGGGCTAGGTGGAGATACAATCAGGCAAAGGAACACAGGAGGACATTTATGGAACCATGCAATATTTGGGGATGGAGGAAAAGTTGAGTGATATCCCTCAGATTTTTTTTCATTTTTCAGCTTTGTTTAAAGCATGCTTTCCTGTTACTATAGCTACTGGTTGTGTCATGCTCACATATAGATGGTTTATCACACTGCCTTTGGAAACTGATTGCTGTTGCAAATCATTGAAGCCAGGAGTGGAAGGGGTTCAGGTGTGTAGCAAGAAACTACGGAAGGAAAACCACGCAAAGACCAGAGCCCAAGCATAGGAAGAGACAAAAACAGATGTGGAGGATTATCAAGAAGGCACACGTGCCGGGATTGTAACAGAAAGCAGGAAGAAACCAGAAAGGAGTCGGATATTGGAAAGCTGTGATGAGGTATGCACACTTCATATTGCCAGAAAAACGAAGGAGAATGATTAACCCTCAGCTACCTCCTTCTGGAGCCAAGCAGACAATCAAAATCTTAGATTCTTTTGCAGAGGGGTCTTTGAAAAAGGATCTGGGAGACCACAGCGGGAAGAGATGGTTCTGCCTGGCAAAAGCTTATTTAGGAAGGGGGCTGAGACCTTGGCAAGTTACAAGCCCGCTGAGGCAGTAACATCTCTGGAAAGGTAGGGCAGCAGATGCTAGAATGGAATCTTGCCTGGGCTCCTGTGTGGGGACTGCTATCAGTATGCATAGATGTGTGTTAAGTGATCTACAGAGTAGCAGCAAGCTATTTATGGGTGTCTTAAGAAAAATGAGGTGAAAATCTGTTTTATCTTTGACACATTCAAATTTGAAAACATCCTGTTGAACAGGTTAGTTTCTATTACTAATAAGGGGACTCCAGGGTGAAGTTTTGGGTCTTCCAAAGCAAATGGAGAGCAAATTTTGGCAGGAGCCTGGAAAGTGAATTCAGAGGTCTTAAATTTCTTTAGAAAAAAATGTCCTACTGAAGATTGCTGGGAATATTTGACACTCTGCTTGCCCTGACTATGGTATATAGTTGCAAAAATAGCAGTTGCCAAAAGGGTCATACCTGCCATGGAATGGTGGACTCAAAACTGGGGAAAAAAGCTTTGATGGGAATAAGGTGAGGTATCTCATATTGGGGAAAGAAATCAAATGCATAATTCGTGAGGAAACATCAGAGAATTGAACAGTTTGATTTCAAATTTTGAAAATTTTAGTCTTAAAGATCAGTGATGTCTGTCTTTCCATTAGTCCCGTTTCTTAAAAAAGGATTTCTTCATACTGAGGTGTCATGGAATGACAAGGAGTCTGTTTGTGTCCATAAATATGGAATTGACTTCAAGTGTCTGCTCTAAAACAAACCAAATGTTGATAACACAGGTACATCAGTATTGAAGAACTGAGGGTTTTTGAGTACTGCCAGCCTTATAGTGTCCTTTGCCAAGGAAAAAAAAAAAAAGAAAAATGCCCTCAAGTGTTCATTATAAAAACGTAAGTTAAATTTCTGGAAATGATCCCGTGACTTTGGCACATAATTGTTCTTTTGTGTTTCTCCCTTCTACAAATAACTTGAGCACTGTGCAGACATTTAACTATTGCCACCTCTGTTTAGAATAATAGGACTTGTCATGACAAAATTATGACTATTTGTTATTTAGCTTCATTTTTGATTACCAAATATATCCTAGTGTGAGGATTCTAGGTGCTGGGTATGTAAATTATTGAGACTTTGTGAAATGCAAAAGAGAGAAAATGAAGAGGAGATGGGACTATGTTAAATATAGTAATCATAAAAGCTTGTGTGACAGGAAATTGTAAATTGACTTAGTAATTAGGGAATGCATTCATTCATTTTTGCTTTTGTGTGCATTTTTGTGCATTTTAGGGGACAAGCTTAACTCGCTTCTATGAATATAATTCTTTTGGGCAAATGGAAATTCAGGTGAGAGGGAGGTAATTAGATATATTCAGATGTTTGCGTCTAGAAGGTAGATCAGTAGGATGTCTTTAAACATCAAGGACATTTGTAAGAAAAATAGAATTATTTTGAATATATCTTCTGGATTTCACCAAGGGTACTTTCAGTGAGAACGTACTTTTGAAAACCGATAGTGGTTTGGAAAAGAAAACCTTTTAACGAAAGATAATTATAGTTGTTTTTTTTTTCTCATAGGAGAGTTCAGCATGTTTTGGAAGGAGAAGTTTGGATTTGTTATGCAGCACCAGTGTTGCCTTCTCAATGTCATTTTCCCATCTGTCTTGCTCAGCAGTGTCACTGTCTGGGCTGATGCCTGTGTGCAGTCACCAGTCAGATCCTGCTGCACAGGGAGACAAGGAGCCTCCAAACTATTCTTGTACAATGTCATGCTCCATATCTTCCTCAAAGGAACTGTGGATACAATTTGAACTTGTTTATATTCTTTCCAGTGGCCAGGAAAATGAATAATTCCTTTTTCCGTATTTGGAATTCCTTCAACAATAGATTTACCATTATTTAATCTTTCTTATTTTATCAGCTATGTTTATCTTCTGGTGCTCTTAGAATTCTATTGCCTGACACAAGTCCCATGGAAATTTAAGAAAACTTCTCAGTCTATTGCAAGGAAAATAGGCTCTAAAAATCTTACTTTGTCTAAAATTTGCCATCACTTTCCCCACAGCATAAACTGCCCTTTATAGAAAGTGTAAAAGATGTTTCATGTAATGTCAGCACTTATAAAAAGATAAACCACAATCTATTGGTGACAATACCTTTTCTGTTCTGCTCAAGATTTATTTGGCCTTGTATTAATATATATATATTAATTCTGTCCTGGAAAGTGCTTAGGCTGGAAATGGGTGATGTCTTGCAGATGGTGTGCCTAATTTTTGTACAGATCTTGTGACTCTTGCCACCCTTCCTTCTGTCTAGCTCTCCTGACTTCTGTAGGTTGTGAGGCTCAACTGAAAACATTCCAGATCAGGAGCGAGTATGTGCTCTATATTTAGTCATGTCATCAGTAGTACCCTTGTGCAAGTTGCTTATCTTTCTTAACTGGATCAGGGACTGCCCTTCCTCCCCTTGCAAATAACAGAAATCTTTCAGTTCAAGAGGTTGCCATGAATTCTTCTTGTCAACTAGATAGCCACTCAATAAAGGTGCTCCTTAGTACCTATCAGGTGATGACAATTTTTGATGTCCATCTATATCTAAGAATCTTCACATTTTGAGCCAGCATTTCTTTTCATAGAAATACAGACTAAAAGGGATCTTGTGAGATGATCTTTTCATAGCTCCTGACCTGAGACAAATTAAGTATACTTAGAATTTCCCTGACAGAAATTTTGTCTGAGCCAGCATTTAGAAATCGGTGATAAGGGAAATACCCTGACATTCCTACTTAGGCTGCTTTACTGGTCATTACATTTGGGAAAATTTCTATGTATCATCTATCTTCAAATTTATCTTGGCATAAATCAAGATGTTTTCTACTCGTCCTGACATGGATGAACAAGGAATAAAATTGATTGGTATGTATTAAATCTCATCAACTGTATTTTAGCTTCAAAATAATACAATAATGACCTTTTGTTATCTTGTTTGCTTTCCCTACCCACTAAGGTAATGTTTGGTCTTGGACTTGAATCTTTTTAATTTGTCCTCTTCTTGTTTTAAACAATTTTAAGACTTCAGACTGGAAAAAAAAATTTTTCTATATGTTTGATCTATTGCATTAAGTGCTTCTTTATCCTACAGCTTGACAGTGGCTCTAGCTGTGCGTGGCCATTTTTTTTTCAAATTGAAGAGTTCTGTTGGTATTGTTCTCCTGAGATGGCTTTTCCCCATGCTGTTTGAGAATCCAACAGCTAAAGATGTTTTCCCCAATTTGAACAAATACACCATAGTGATTCCTTAGTGTAGTTCTTCCATAATCTGAAAAAAATGTTGCAGTTTTGGAGTAACGGCACTGGAAGTTTTCCAGGAATGTGAATTTGCCTAACGTCTCCAAGATCTCTTCCCTATTTCTGCTATTGTCTGATTGGCACATTCTTCTACCTCTAAGAATCAATGTATTTATTTCTGGACTCTTAAGCACTTGCCACTGCAAGATGGGAATCACACTGCACAATCCTGAAAACAATGTGGTTGCAGAACCTATATCTCAGTATAATCAGATAATGAACTGCCCTGAAATTGTCTTGCAAATTAATCCCTCTCACCATGAAACCTTTCATGATTTTAATTCTCAGCTGTTCCGAGCAGAGCTGGAAAATCATGCTAAAAGGCATAATACATGTTTTGCAGCTAAAAGGCATAATACGTGTTTTGCATTATGGCTTATAAGCTTTCTTAACCAGGATTTAATAATTCAGATTCATTACTCTTCAAATGCTCTGCCTCTGTCTGGCCTTGCACCTTTTATAGGTTGTGCTTATCTTTTATAAAATGTACAGGCCATGATGAAAAAGTCCTAACTAGAAGGCTTTTCTATGCATTGTACCTCATTTAAGCTTCCTGAAATAGCAGCAGCTTTTGACCTCTAAGATCATCAAATTCAATTCTATTGAATTCTCTGAAAAATAGGAAATAGATCATTAGAGTACACACCATGCTGAAATCCAGCTGTGGTTCTGTAACCTTCTAGACACTGGATCTAATTGTGACTGAAGGAAATGATACCTTTTTTCTTTTTGTGATTCTTATTTAGTGTCTCCTGCGTTATTTGCAGATTCCTACTCCACGTTTTGTTGAAAAGTTGTAGCATACGAACGGTTGAAAAAGTGCAGGGAAACATGCAGACTTAAACAGTGCAAAGGGTGGGGGTGTGTGTAATGAAAGTGCAAAAAAGAGGAAATGAGAAGATTTGGATGTTGCCACTGCCAGGGTGAAGCTGGGTTGTAAGGGCAAGGGCTGAAAAGAAAGCGATGAGGTAGAAAGGATGTTCATACTCAGTGAGTTTATTCTGGAAATAGCAAGGGCATGTAGTGATAGAAAAAGGGTAGTAGTTTTTACTGAAAGAGGACAGGCTTAGATTAGATATTTGGAAGAAATTCTTTACTGTGAGGGTGGTAAGGCACTGAACAGGTTGCCTGAGAAGCTGCGGATGCCCCATCCCTGGCAGTGCTCAAGGCCAGGTTGGATGGGGCTCTGAGCAACCTGGTCTGGTGGAAGGTGCCCCTGATCCAAGGCTGGGGGTTTGGAACAAGACGATCTTTAAGGTCCCTTCCAACCCAAACCATTCTGTGATTGTCTGTTTCAATGAAAGTGCAGATACAGATTTTGGCATACTTTAAAATGTATCACTGTTCTCCCAATTTAATGAAGTCATCCAAAATAATGTTTCCAGAGGATGCAGACAGAGCCAGTAACATTAGTGACACATTCCAATAAAGCTTTTGAATGTGGGTTCAAACTCGCAGTATTCAGCGACCTCATGATGTCTCCTGGAATTACCCAGTTATCTACAGGGGGAGCCTCAAATATCCTAGCTTTTATTAGATCCTTGTTGAAGAGCATATTTCACTTCCTTTAGCTGAGTTCCCGATATTGCGGCCCTAAAGTCCTAATTTTACCCCAAATAGCTTCTTCCAGACAGTGCCTCTAGAGTGCAATGAATGATATGTAAGAGAAAAGTGTCTGATATCAGCCACGGAGGACTGGAACCAGAGCCTGAAAAAAACCCAGAAAAACTAGAATAATCTGGTAATCTTATTAATGAGTGATGCCTGGAGACATTCTACCTCCAGGGCTCTAAATCACAAATCTACCTCCTGATGAGGCCAACACAAGTCAGCTTGTGAACTTTTATGGACCTAGACTAAGTTTTCATCTTGATCTTAATTTTGGAATAGAGCTCTGCAAGTTACTGTAAGAAAATACGCTTTTTCAATAATGCATTTCTCTGTAATTTGCAAGTGTACGTGATAATGTGTTAATGCCTCAGGCACCATGATGCATCAACTCAAGATCTGGTCATATGACAAGGGTGATAAATTGAAATAGGGAGTTTCTAACTTGATATAATGAAAGTATTTTCACCACAAGCACAAGGGAACTAGTTGCTAAGAGAGGCTGTTGAATTTCTGTCCTTGGAGCATTTTTACATCCTTACCTGGACAAATGCCTGAGCCACCTGGTCTAAAATCAATGCTGACACTGCAGGAGGCTGCACTAGATGACCCCAGCCTCTTTCATTGCAAGAACTGAGGAAAATCAGTGAAATGGAATCTGGGCTCAAAACAAACGAAAGAAGGTGATTCTTCATACACAGCTCAGGTAAGATGAGCATTAGGAGCACTTTGCTACTGCTGGATGGTAGAAGTTATGTGGGCTCTAGTCTGGACAGGTTCACAGAGAAGATCCATTAGGAGTTACACATGGAAACAACATCTTGCTCAAGAGCTTTCTGAGCCCACAGCTTCTGCAGGCAAGCGCTGGATGTAGGTAGTAGAGTTAAGGGAAGAAGCTGGGGAGTTGCCTACAACTGTCCGGCTCCTGCGCTCTTTCCTGGCACCTGCTCCTGTTGGGACATGAGACAGAGCATTAGGCTAAACAGACATTTAGTTTGACCCAGCACAGATGCTTTTAGGACCTGAAATCCAAACCACAATAATGTTTATTCAACGAAGTTACTATTCATTTGAGGTGGAGAAGCCTGTTTTGTCGAGTGGCTGCAGCCTAGTGGAGTTACAGGCTAAATGCAATGAGTTCATGCAGCTGATGGAGCATGGAACACTTGCTTCAGAGCATCGTGGCAAATGAGTGACTCCAGAGCAAGAGTTGGTCTTAGCTCTTCTGCACAGACCTAAACAGGCAATGGCACTAAGTGACACGTATTTGATTTACTTTGGAATTACACTAGAATTGACCTCACTGCAAGTTCTGTGATAACTCCCACCTAACCAAAATGACACAGAATTGTTAGGGCTTCTGTGGTGGGTTGATATGGGCTGGACATCAGGTGCCCACCAAAGCTGCTCTGTCACTCCCCCATCTCAAATGGTCAGGAGAGAGAAAATATAATGAAAGGCTCGTGGGTCAAGGTAAGGACAGGGAGAGATCTCTCACCAGTTACTGTCATGGGCAAAAGAGACTCAGCTTGAGGAAATAAATTTAATTTATTACCAATCAAATCAGAATAGTATACTGAGAAATAAAATAAAATCTTAAAAACACCCTCCCCCACCTCCCATTCTTCCAATTTTATTCCTGATTCTCTTCCTCTTTCCCCTCAGTGGCACAGGGGGATGGGGAATGGGGGGCTGTGGTCAGTTCATCACACCTTGCCTCTGCCACTCCTACTCCTCAGGGGGAGAACTCCTCACACTGTTCCAGCGTGGGGTCCCTCCATGGGAGACAGTTCTCCATCAATTTCTCCAACGAAGTCCCTTCCCATGGGCTGCAGTTGTGCACGTGCTGCTCCAGTGCAGGTCCCCTCCACGGGGTGTGTGGTCCCTCCTTCAGGAACGGGCTGCTCCAGCGTGGGTCCCCCACAGGGTCACAACTCCTGCCAGCAATCCTGCTCCACCATGGGCTCCTCTCTCCCCGGGTTTGCAGGCTCCTGCTCCAGCACGGGCTTCCCACGGGGCCACAGCCTCCCTCAGCGGAATCCTCCATGGGCTGCAGGGGCACAGCTGCCTCACCACAGGATGCACCATGGGCTGCAGGGGAATCTCAGCTCCAGCACCTGGAGCACCTCCTGCCCCTCCTGCGTGGCCCTTGGTGTCTGCAGAGCTGCTCCTCTCACGTACTCTCACTCCTCTCTTCTCTGGCTGCAATTCCTCCTTCATGATAACACCTTTCCCTTTTAAAATCCCTTATCCAATACACTGGCCAGCATCAAGTCTGTCCTGGAGCTGGATGGCATTGCCTCTGCTGGATGTAAGGGAAGCTTCTGGCAGCTTCTGACAGAAGCCACCCCTGCAGCCCCCCCGCTTCCAAAACTTTGCCATGGAAACCCAGTACGGTTTCAAAAAAAAAAACACCAAAAAAACAAAACAAAGCAAAAAACCAAAACCAAAACAGCACAGAAGTTTTAAAAGTTTTAATCAAAATTCTGATTTAGGATAAAGGGCTACAAGATGTTCTCTCCTGCTTTATAACTGTGGACAAACTAAAATTCTGTGGATTGTTTGAAGATGAGAATATCAGTTAGTCTGCTATGTGTGCCACAGTAATGACCATTCCTGGTTGTTAGATGACACTAGTACAGTGTATATATATCGTATAGTATAGTATCTTCTTTTCCAACAGTGGTTAAAAAGGGAAGTCTACACAAAGCTCTCCTTATGCACCAGCGTTGTCTGAAACTGGCGTGAAATAGACCAAAGCCCTCTCTCTCCTGGCTGATGCTGCTTTTCTTGTCTCCTTTCTTCTGATGATTTATTTTGGTTATTTAGAAGGAAAAGCAAACACTGTCATTTTCCCTGTACTGCAGCACTCACCCCTCTTACACTCTCCTACTGCATGCTGGCGTTCTCCCTCTCCCCCACAGCAGTGTCCTCAGCTGGTCTCCTCTGTTTTTCTTTACTAACCTGCCCCCAGTCAGACCCACCTATCCTTTTCCACCCCTCTTTGCAGCTTGTCTTTCCCCTGTTTGACACTCTCCTTCTAAGCCAAGCTAGCAAATGTCCCATTTCCTGCCTTTTTGATCCCTCTCTCTTCCCCATTATCAGAACAGCAAGAACCCCACAGAGCCATGCTTTGCTCTGCCACTGGTGCCCTCATTGAAAGAGGCATTTCTGCACATCGAACCGCCTGGCTTTGTCAATCCTCCTTTCCTGCTGCAACCACCACTAAGGCCAAGCCAAGGCACTGGCTAGGACTCCCCACCTGGCACCCATCCTCGCTCTGCTGGCTGGCGCTAGGATGAGAGTAAGAAACCTATGAGCTCTGCTGTATAGCAGACCACTCCTTGCTTTTCCCACCCACCCTGCCCCTAAACCATATTCTGAGTGACCGGAGCACTTAACTCTATCTTCAGCCGGAGCATCCCCACGCACCTGCACCAGCAAGGGTCTCTGTGTCACAGCTCTGCCTGGGAGCCAGCCCAGCCCCACTGAAACGCACCGAGCGGGCTCTCTCACGTTACCCTCCTGTCTTTTCTAGGTCACTGATGAACACAGGGGCTGGCACAGGTCCCTCCCGATGCCGGTGACCGCTCTGCTTTGTCGGCCGGCTGCTGCTGCCGCCTCTCTGCGATGTTTTAACCCCGGTGCCCCCGCACCCTGTGCCCGAGGTTCCAAGTCCCCGCGGCCTGGCTGTCTCCCCTCCCCCGCGTTCCCGGGGCACGGCGGCAGCCAGGTGCGCTCACACCTGTACATCCCCCGCTCCGGGCGCGGCTCCCGCAGCGGAGCGCGGGACAATCCCGGTCCCTCGGCCGGGCGCAGAGCGCCTGCGGGGACGCGCGGCTCCCTCCCGCGGGGCTCCGCTGCGCCTGGCCGGGCGCGCCGGGGCCGGCGGCCCACG
>VZTG01007339.1:297671-455305 GCA_013397845.1 Melanocharis versteri | reverse complement strand
CCCCCGCGCCAACCCCGCACGGCCGCCGCCTTCCTTAGTGCCCCACGCCAGCGAAAGCGGCACCGGGGAGCGCCGTGCCTGCGGGAAAGTTGGCTCCGGGCGCGGCGGGATGCGGGATCCCCCCAGCCGAGCTCTGGCGGTGGTCAGCAACAGGTTTCCTTGGAGGCGGCACTTCAGTTTCGCCTGTGTGTTTGGGGTTTTTTGTGCGTGCGTTTGTTTCGGCGCTGGCTGCTCCCTCCCCCTCTCCGTTATTTACAGCGAGGTTTGCGGCAGGTGGAGCGTTGCCTTGCCGAGCGCCGGCCGAGGTGGAAGGTGGATGGTGGTTTTGTTATTTTAAATGGCTCGTGGCTGTGGACGCAGCCCCGGGAAGTTTTGCAAGTGAAAGGCTTCCAGTGCTTCTTCCCAGAGACGGGGCTGAACGGATGAAGTTGCCTTGCCAGGGCTGGTGGTGGCTGTCAGGATCTTTCATGTGGCGTTTCTTGTTCAGAGAGCAGATACAAGCAGGGGTGTGCTGCTTATTGAGGTGCCTTTATTCTATGGGATGCAAGCGTGTTGCAGTGAAGTAGGGTAATTCAGAGAGCTTCTTTCAAACATTGCCGATGTAAGGCTTTTACAAAGACAAACATCGATGTAAAAGTAGAGATTGAATCAAATGAGTAAAACTCTGGTGCATCTGGGATATAGAGTCATGTGTCACATGAGATGTCTTTGCGTTTTCCTTTGGAAATCTGAATGCCTGACAAATATAATGGAACCAACAGAAAAGGGTCAGAAAATGCTCAGGCTGTCTCATTACTTCAGTGCAGGACTGGGATGGCTAACTCAGGTCATTAAGTACAGCTGCAATAAGTGCTGACAGCTGTCCAGTATTGAAATGCCTGCAGAAGGTACCCCAAAGTCTCTGAGTAACTTGAGGTTTTAATAAATATCAAACTTCCAAACTATACTGCACCGGTTGAAGGAGCAATTGACTGAAGGCACCAGAAATGCTTCACGTGTAGGATGTTTGTTAAATAAAATTCTAGATGATCCTAAAATGTCCTGTTTTCATATAGAGAGGAGAAAAAAGGCATTCAATCTTCATTTGTCTGAGCCAGAGAATTCCTTACAGTGCTGGGCTGGGCAGTTAGTTTAATCCTTGACTCTTGAACAGGAGGTAGTAGCAAAGCATTGGAGAGCAGCTCAATACCACTTAGAGCTGCCACCCTTTATCTGTGGCTGGTGCGTTGAAAGGAAGGAATAAAAGTTCTGCTGGTTATGCAGGCCAGAGATGGGACTCTAAAATGTCCAGTCTGTAAATGTACTGTAAACAGATCCTTTATAGGGGTACATAAGCACAAACTTCTAGATGTAGGAATATATCTGTTTGTTTTTCTGTCCTTTCCAGAAACTTACTAGGGCAATTTTAGAACAGCTTTGACTCCTCTTCCCAACTGCTCTATTTGGAAGACCATCTCTTGTCTTGTTTGTCAGGCAGTTACAAAACCTTTAATATCTGATCCATTAAATTGGAGTTATGTGCAGTGCATTTTCATAAAATGTGCTAATAGTGTTCTTTACCTTGGGCTGGAACTGCTGCAGGAAATGAAATAAGGAATGGAGTATGTACTTTACTGAGCAATTTAATAAACTCAATCATCCTTAGCCAAGCAAAGTTTTGCGAGGAGACAAAGCAATGTTTTAGCATAAATCTGTTCAGTTGAACTGCTTCAGACCAAAGATTCTCCTGATACTGAATGCAATATTTAACTCTTCAGCACTGCTCTAACCACTCTGATTTCAGCTCAGAGGCTTCCTGAGCCAAGCGGAATTTCTCATTTTTTCTTCCATGAGCGTTCTGAGCTCTCGTTGTGCTCACGTAAACATCAGTATCCTTAGATGATGATTTCCATACCTCACTGCTCTGTTCATTCCTCCTGTGTTGCTTCCACGTGATGAGTTCTCAGCTTACAGAAAAGGTTACCGGTCCCTAAACGCATGATTTCACATTTTGTACTATTAAATTCCATTTTCTGGCATTCCAGCTCTCAACACCCGTGAACTCTCCTGGATAACTACCCAGTCCTCTTTGTACTGGTGACAGTTCCAGTCTGGTGTCGTCTACAGAAATTTCACAAGCACATTGTTACTCCTTGGCTACTAATTTATTGAAAGTTGTCAGGAGGAACATTCCAAGCAACCCCTCCCCTCCCCACTATTAATACAGCCTATTGTAGTTTTTCCACATTGGCCACGTAATGGATTTGTTAGTCTTATTATTTCTCTAATGAAGTTAAAAATACGACTAAGTATTACTGCTGTTTTAAATGACTTCAATCAAACATTTTATTTAAATATATACAGGCTAACTCCACTTACATAACTGATTTCTGGTACAGATATCATGAAAATATTAGATAAGACATTGGATGTGAGCTGTCTGACGTAAAAAAGCTTAACAAATCTTATGCCCATTTACTCCCATGTCTTTATGGCTCCTTTCAACACTGTGGACAAACTTGAAACATCATATAGTAAAAGGTTTGAAACATCATAAAGTAAAACAAAGGTTTATAATCTGGTCAAGCTTCATATTAAAACCAGATAAGCTTTTCTCCCCTTTCCACATAACGGGAGTTTGAAAATTTCCAAAACTCCACTTCTGTTGGATAGAAGCTTTCCAAATTAACGTGCTGTGGTTTAGAATGTTTTTTGCTGTTCTATAGTTGAGCAGCTGTCCTGTAGTTGAAGGGGTGCTGTTTTCCCTTTAGTTATTTACTTGAGATGCTTGTCTGAAATCCCATTCCCTCTTAGCCTTGTTTTGCTCAACTAAGCAAGCCAAGTTCTTTGTGCAGCCCTTTAAAAAGGGCTCTCCGTCTGTTTGATTATCCTGTAGTTCTTCTCTGCACCTCTTGCAATATGAAGTCATCTTTGTTGCATGTGAGTGAACAGAATCCTCTGCTGGAGTGAGCTTTTGTGAGGCTCTCAAACAACAAAAGTGCTTTCTCGGCTCTAAAAATTTCTCAGTTTTCCACATTTTAGGTTGTTTGCCTATTTAGGGAAGACGCCCACACTGACAGCACATGCGAATGCTGCCAATTGACTGATACATGCAGAACTTTCTTTTTCTTTACTGCTTTAAATTTTAAGAACTGCAATTTATATTAGGAAGCTACATTCCAGTTCTTCCCATTTATGCACATCCATACCTTTGCAAATGATTTTATCTGTTCCAAATGTTCCTCAGGTTTTCTTAATAGTGGCAAACCCTGTTAGGGTGGTGCTGCCTCTTACCCTAAAATCGCTAAATAAAACATTAAATAAGTGATGTATAAACTGATTCTTCTGGATCTCCATTTAGTAGTCTTTGTCTAAAGGTATGATAGATGTTGCATTCTTTGAGTGCTGAGTACAACTTGCACCACACTTTTCCATCTCTTTTTCTGTTTGTTTACTGATGTTTTCCAAATGCCTTGTGTTTGTGGGGCAAGTGCGTTATTGGAGAGTCACTGCAGAAAGGTTGTTGCTGAGCTTATGTGGAACTGAATGAAGACGGGACAGCACCGGCTCTGGTTTGTTTCTGGTAGTTTGGCTGCTGATGTGAAATGTTAAGTGTGGTTGGCAAACTCTTTGTGGGGAAGGAGATGGGACATGCAGGAAAGGCAGTGATGGTGGTAAAGCAGTGCATGTATGCATTACAGTGCAGGTTTTTCCTTCCATTTGCTTCTCTTTTTCTGGTCATCCAAAAGACTTGGGTAAGTTGGACAGCTTGGAAAGTGTGGAGTGCTTTTTTATTACCTTCTTACAGCTTTCAAAGACTGAGGTGGCTGTTGATGTGAAAGGATCTGTTCTTCCAGTGTTAGATACTTAACTGGCTTGTATTTAAATACGTTTTAAAACATATTTAAAACCTCTGCTGCTACAGAGGTTCTTTTTGAAAGCTGCAGTGGTATTGCACAGCTGAAAGGTAATAATGCATTCAAATTGTAGCCTAGAATTAGGAACAAAAAAGTAGCAATCAGCACTTGAGTATCTGAAGTTAACCTTTTATTTGTTTCTGACGTCAGTTTCTAGTTCAACTTGGCCCCTTCTTTGGGTAACAGTGGATGTAGAAGAAACAAACCCATGAAATTGGCATAGCAATAGTCAGTAACTGTTTGCAACTGTTATTCTTTAATTCTTGTATTTAGCTTGTACTGTGTGTAGGAAATATGCATGGTATGTGTTTCTAGTGTTTGGAAATAGCAAAAGAGCAAAGCACACTAAACAGAAGTCTGCCTTTTAACTTTGATTCTGGTGTGCCAAGCATGTACATTCAGATACAACGGCACTGAAAACCACACAGGAGCTCAGATTCACCCGCAGTGGGCTACAGATGATACCCAGTTAATGATTATTTAATCACAGAAGCCCAAAGGGGAAGAGACCATCTGGATTATTGAGTTCAGTCCTTTTGATTATCTGAGAAGATTGTTTTGTAATGTCATTAATAAATTTAATCAACAGGTTTCTTCTGCCCTGCAGAAATGACTGCCTTCTCCACTCCTAGTAGGATGTTGAAAACTATATCTTTTTTTGTGGCTGTTTAGGTGGGCTAAAACACTATTTATTGTATGTGTTCCTTGACCTGCTGTAAACAAATGATTATTTCCTGCTCTGTTTTCCATGATGGTTATTGCTGTAGAAGTAAAAGATACCGGAGCAGTTGACTACTGAAAGGAGTAGTGATGACCCCATAATGAGATCTTCTATACAGATTATGTCCTTTGTGGTTCTTGAGCCTGTGGTTAGATGAAAGTTAATGTATAAGTAAGTATATGAACTGGCATGAAACCCACCTGTGAGGAGCTGGCCCGTGAACCGCTTCACTGTGTCCCTGCTGTGCATGGCCAGTTCGAGTTGGGGGGAGTTCCTGGAGTGAAATAAAAATTGGGTAGCTGGAACCACGTGAGAACTTCACCAAAAGTGATGTTTTCACACCATCTCTAGAAACTTTGAGGATAGTCTCTGGTGCAGTGAATGGATTTTGTGTGCTGTAGGGTGTCGTGGGGAAACTTTTAGAGAAAGAAACCTGGAGTGGTTCCTCAGCAAGGAGTAGAAGCCCTAGTTTGGATAAACTCGAGAGCACCACGTGCAGCAACGTGAATTCTGGTCACCAGTGATAACCTGCCCTCAGGAGTTGCCCTTGAGAGGGGCTGGACTTCACTGAGGTGACTCGTACGGGTGGCAAAGCGGGTGCGGAATTGAGAAGTGGAAGAAGAATGCCAGAAGTGGCCGTCGTGTCGGGAGGCGGGGGCCGGGAGGCTGCTGTCCCGTCCCGCAGTTCTGCGGGAGCGATCCGTGGTCTTGAGCGGCCTCTGCTGGCTCCTGGCAGCAGGAGGAACGCTGCCAGGCTGGGTGAAACCCCCTTGGTTCTTCTCGTTTGTAATGTTCTCGGAAGAAGGTGTTCCATTTGGGCTAGGGGAAAGCAGAACTATATACAGTAAAAGTAGATCTTGCTGCTTGTAGGAGTTTCTCTGCCTCTCTCTTTCTTGTCCTTTGCTCTCCAGCTTTGGGTTTGGTCAGACAGCCTGTTTAATGCATTTTGTTGTCCTGGATTGTGCGCAGAATTGAGCTGGGAATATTGGATCCGCTGGTTGGATACAGTAGCTATGTTTCATTCCAGCTGGGGAAACAATGAAGTGTCCTTTTTGATGGCAGTTAAAATGGGAGATCACTCATTAATGAGTGCAGTTGATGCTGATGGATTTGTGCTCGGGCAGGGATGGCTGACAATTGCAGAGAGCAAAGGAAGTGCTTTGTAGTTCAGCTCCCAGAAAGCGGGAAAAGGTGACGTTGTTCATGGTGCCTGAATTTTGGAGTGCCCTCTGGAAGGGCAAGCTTGGAACTGTGCGTAAGGAAAATGCCACGTGTGGTTTGATTCAGCGTGGTATGTGAATGAAAAAGGATATTGTGTGCATTCCTTGGGGGAGGGAGGAGCACGTAAGGGAAGGTGCTGGGTTTTGTTTGTTTTTAAAGCAAGGCTGCACCACAAAGTACTTGCCTTGGTTCATTAATCTGTGTTTGCCTTTATTCTGAGATACACGTGCATGTTGGAAAACTGATTTTGACTATCTGAAGAGGCTGGCAAGGATAACACACACTTAGAGTGAGATGCTTTTTTAGGTGTTGAACAATTCTGGAAATCAACGTTTTCTGGGAAATGGAGCAACATTCTTTTGTTCTGGTTGGGGTTATGTGGCTTCCTTGTGTTGTAGCTCAGAAACAAAGGCATGAACTGGTTATTCAAAGCTGCCAGCCTCCACATTTTGTTTACTACACATTCCAGCTGTTGGAACATTAATGTGAAAGAAAAACTGCATTCATTCAGCCTGTTTCCTAAAGCAGTGTTCACTTCTGCATTCGTATGTGTGCAGGTGAATGTATGTGTCTTTTTAAAGAAGGTATATATGGCAGTGAGGGTTTCAGTGTTTCTGAAGGTCTGTCTGAAGATTAGGAATGAATGCAGTCATACAGCTGTACTGGGCAGGTATTGCTGTAGTCTTAAAAGTAGTTTTCAGAACCTTGAGTTACATTTCAGACTGCTTTTACAACTGTGCAATATGCCCACCACATCAGATGAGGAAATAGATTATTTATTCAACACTTTTAATTTTTTTTATTAATTACCCATTATCTACCAGAAAAGAGAGAATCTCAAATATTTGGGACAGCAGAATCTTGATATTAATGCTACATGTTTTGTTGAAAAGGATTGCTTCTTCAATTTATCAGTATTAAACTCTGGCAACTGGACCTAGTTAAAAGGATTACCTATCTGCAGGCAAATATATAGTGCAAGATTTTGTTGTATTTTATAATGGAGGAGACAAAAAGGTACCTTTTCCCAGGCTGGTCTGGCAATCCTGAACAGTCTTAGCAAGTGCTTCAGAGAAAAGATAAGTGAGTGCTGTGAAATACATGTGTTCTATACCCTGCATTTTCCCATCATTCAACTTGCCGCAGATGGATTATACTAAAATGAGTTTTAACCTCACTACTGATCCTCCAAGTTCGCCATCATCTCAAATATTTACCTTTCTTCGGTACAGATGAAGTGTACTGCTTCAGTATTGTAGTGCTGGATGTCTGCAAAGACCAACTTGTATAAATGTGGTGTCACATTTATTTAGTATCACATCCAATTCTACCCATTATGACTGCAGACTCTAATTTGCTGCTAAATCTAATTTATTTTGTCTTTGCCTCCTCGATGTGCTTTTTAAACTTTTTTTTTTTATGGTCTCGGCTTGGATAACGGTAAAAGATGGGGCATTTTATTTATAGTTTAATTGTCTTTTCCTACAGCATTATTAGACTGTTTTACGAGGTCTGTTCTATATCCTTAGAAGCAGAACTTTTAATTTAAAAGCAGATTTGTAATTAAAGATGTTAAAATCCAAGAAGAATCTGGTTCAGCGCCCAACCGTTCTCTTTTTGATTGTCTGCCACGGAGACCTTGGCAAGAATGTCACTGACTTGTCTAGACAGGTACAAAATCTTGTTACCAATACATAGTAGGTATGTGCTTTTCTGCCTGAAGTTTTGTGTTTAAACCCTTGTTTTCCTTATTGCTTATCTGTATCTTTAAAGGTTTTATCTTTAGGTTAATAAAAAGTACAACCGAAACCACCAAAACTTTTAAAATGAAGTTGGGATGCACTGCTGAAATGAGGCATTTGAGTAATACTGGATTTTATTTACAGTTCTTTGTCAAGTGAGGACTTTTATTATATTTTTATTTACTTACCAGAGACCAAATATCCTGAACTAAGAGCACACTGAAGCATTTTGAAAACAGACATTGATTCTGCAACATGCAGGTGATTTTTTCGAGGAGCTCCGTATAGACTCTGTAAAATAGGACTCAGCAGGAAAGCTGCTGTTAATTCTGTTTTATTTAATCTGAAAAAATGTAGTTATTGCCTTTTGCAAGCCACATATTTGTTTCAAAATGCTGTAGTTTCACATTCATCTTTAAAGTAGCAAAATGCTTGAGCAGCAACTTTCCTTTAACTTTCGCGTATATTGTTCTTTACTTTTTGCAGTTACTTTTTTGTCCTTTTTCTAGGCAGAAGGAAGACTTGCTTTGATTAACTTAGGAAATTGATATCAATATAAAGAAGAGCAATGAAAAGATAAAGGCAGTGTTTGTTTATCCAGGAGCATAAATCAGAGGCCCAAAGCTAAAGTAATTTTTTTTAATGTTTTTTTTTTAAGCCAGTTTTTAGGTGTTTTAAATGTGTGCTCTGCATGTTAACCTGAGTACTTGCATTCAGTGCCTTCTTTGAATCAAAGAAAAATAACTGGGCTTTATCCTAATACCTGGAATAATAGATCTGTTAGATCTTTTTCAGCAAAATCTTTAAACACATCTGGAGACAGAACTGTGCTAATGGGCGTGAGTAATTTTATGTGATTTTCACTGGCTGGTAAAGCAGTCATACTTTCTCTACCTTTTGCTGAAGGTCAGGAGTTACAACATCACCTGCTTGCATGGTGAGATAACAGTGACAAAATCTAGATGTAGACAGTTGTTCCACAGAGGACATGGTGATTCAAGACCATGTTGAATCTCCTGGACTAAATGAAAATTAAATTAATAAAAGTTAGCTGCAAGGTGATGAAACCCATTTTTCTTAGATGACGGTTATCAAACACTTGATATTTATTGTTACCATCTCAGAATATCAGCCCTATTTTTAAATTCTTTTACTTAAAGAGTGGAATTTGTGAACGTGCAATTTTTTTAATGTAAAGTCTTTGCCTGCTTTCCAGTTAAGACAATTATATTGTCAAGTGGCTTGAGCAGATGTTTATATTTCCTTCCTTGGAAACCACAGATTAATGCTGTTCTTTAAATGCTACTTTTGTGCTTTACTTTTTTAGCACAGAAATGCTTGACTGCCTAAAACTATTTCACTTAGTGAAATAGTGGGATTTATTCCTTCAACAGTGCATTTTATTATTCCCAGTATTCAGTTTTAAATAGCCTAACCACTTTCCTTTTGCTCTTCCACTTGGCTTTGTAGTGAAGTGCAGTTCGAACTCATTTGAAAAAAATAAAAGTCAATGACTTATTTCTCACGTGAAATCGTTACACGAAATTCTTCAAATGAAGAGATTACGGGTATCAAGTTGGGCTTTGATATACTTATTTCACAGGATATTTAATCCTTTCAGTTGAAATGTGGAATGAGAAATCTTTACTTCAGTTAAGTGTAAGTATCAATGTAACAGATGTTTTCCACTGTCACTGTCTGGTTTTTCTCCCTTTACTACTAACCTGCCTAAGAAGGTAGACAGCCAAATCTCTGGATAAAGAGTCTGTCTTGAGAGCTGCATTTCCATGCCTCTGGAGAATACTGAATTATCTAAGGAAATACTGAAACACCAGAATAGTGGAAGGGAAATTGAAATTACTGAGGTCTATGACAGTGTCCTCTGGGAAGGAAGTAAAACAGCATTCACTTTTATGATTTTTAAGTATGTTTCCTTGGTGTGACAGGTGATTGCTGGGCATTCAGATTGTTGGGCATGAAATTCAGGTTTTGCTTCTGCATTTTCCTTGCAGTTGAAGGATTAAAAACCGTTTCAGGTAGAAGCAGAAATCACAGTTAACATTACTAACACAGAACATCCGGTGTCAAGGTTAAACACAAGTTATTAAAATACATGATTAAGGCATTTAAATATAATACCGCGTATTTGCTGTGCAGGAGCTGCTGTACTGATGCAGGGTAGTCCTTGCTAAGAGATTTACAAATAATATGGATTTTTAAAATCAATAGTTTCTCCCTTACTGAGCAATTTGAAGTGCTGCAACAATATCGCTGGTTTTGCCAGGTGATCCAGAGAATTTCAGGGGAAGTGTCTTCAAATTTTGCATGAGGTTTAAATAACCCTTGTGCTGGGTGTATTTCTGTGCTACAAGGAAACATCTACTCCTATATACTGACTACAGTAAGGAATCATTTATATTGGAAACGAAACTTAGGGTCATCAAGTCCAACTGTTAACCCGGCACTGCCAAGTCCATCATTAAACCATGTCCCAAATGCCAGTTAAATCAAATATGTCCAGGAATGGTGGCTCAACTACTTCCTTGGGCAGCCTGTTCCGATGCTGGACAACCCTTTGGGTAAAGTAATTTTTTCTAATATCCAATCTAAGTCTCCCCTGGCACAGCTTGAGGCCGTTTCCTTTTGTCCTATTGCCTGTTGCTGGGAGAAGAGGCCAACCCTCACCTGGCTACAGCCTCCTTTCAGGTAGTTACAGAAAGCAATAAGGAGTCCCCTGAGCCTCCTTTTCTCCAGACTGAACACCCCCAGTGGCATCAGCTGGTCCTCGTAAGATCATCAAGTGCTCCAGACCCTTCGTCAGCTGTGTTGCATTTCTTTAAATGGGGAAGGTGGGCTCTCAGCTGTGACTTGCCCTTGGGATGGCTGCAGAGGCAGATGGCAGCTGAGCAGCAGTGGCAGTGCCTGAACTGGTGCTTCACTTCCAATAATAATAGCTAAATGTCCCAAATATTGGAAACTTGTGAAAACACCATTTAAACTGAGTTTGCATAAATAAGAGAACCAAAGTTAGCTGAAGAGCAGGAAGGATGTGAAATACTTCTGGAAATGAAGGTAAGTAGTGAACTGAAAGCCTTTCAGTGTGGACTTTTGGATGTGTCAGTATGTTCAGAAATCAGAAAAGAGATGAAGCATTTTGGACAGTCAGCAGCGTGGGCTTGAAACGGCCAGAAGCAGTGTTTATCTTGGATATTATGGCTGGTTTCAAATGCAGTTTCTGGGCCCCCTCCCCCAAATCTGTGTCCTCTTTCTGCACCATTTCATGTGTCAGCATTGCTATAAGGAAGATCCCAGGCTTTTATTTTTTCCATTGATCAGATGCAGCAGTCAGCAAATAAACTGTTAAGTGGTATTGATAAATAACGTGGGCTAAAGACAGAAATCAAGGAGGAAAATCGAAGTTCCTGTGTATGGATGATGTGACTTTTCCTTCACCGGAAAAGCAGCAGTTGGAGAGAGGGGGGAGCTACAGGAGTCCAGTTTTTATCCAGCTCATCCTCCTCAATAGGTCCAGTAGAGGAGCTACAATTAACAATTTGTTGAGTGGCTCTGCCAGTGTGCTGTTCCTGTATCACTGAGATGGGCAGGCAGCAGGAGCCCGAGGAAACTGTGGTTTGTGGAAATCAGATTAAGTGTTGCCCGAAATCTTAAAAAGTGGTAGTTGTAAATTGTGTTTTTAAGTAATGTGAGAAGTAAGGCCACAAGCATCTTTGAATTATTGATGAGCAGAATAGAGCTTTGTTTGTGTAGGGAAATGAAAACACTTGTAAATTTATGTTGAGGCTGTTCTACAGCTATTTCCTGAGTAGTTTCTATTGCTTAGGATGAGGTACATTGTAAACAGGCCCGTTGCTTTTTCTTTGTAGGCAGGGGAAGTATAGAAGAAACCCTTAATTTTTATATATAGTGGGCTGCTAGTGAACAGTCTGTCTATTTTCTTTAGAAAGAAAATTCCAGATTGTTTTTTATCATGGATTTTTAAGATTTCTGTGATTAGAAGCACCTACAGCAATTCTATTAATGCACTGACTAAACTGTGATAATTCCAAATGAACTAATGCAAATGATATTGGTTTAAAAGTAACATTCAGCATCAACAATTGTGTTTTTCCTAGAACGTTAATGATAGATTAACTTTTTGTTCCTTTCATCTAATTTTTCAGGAATTCCATTAATGATAATGAACATGGTTTTTTACTTGTCGTTGGGTCTATACGTCAGTTTTGGGTTAAACTGACTGAGAGAAATATATTAGAAGTGCTGTTCTTGGTGAATTTTGGTGTCTATAAATGATGTAGGTGAAAATACAAATTAAGCATGATTACGTGTTTGATTGATTTAACAGAGTTCTTAAGCATTCTGTCATGGGGTTTCTTGGTTCTGCAGTAACACAGAAATTGAGAGATTGTTGACCTCTGCAAATTTACTCAAAATTCTAGTGCATTGTTCATTTTTGTGTTTAATTTGACTGAGCAGCTCTTCCATGCCAATTAAGTTGACATTTCATTTATTTTGGCTACTGCCATGTGCAGTGAAAATGTGAAATTGCCAGTGTAAGAACTCTCTTCCAGGGAGGTGAGTAGAAATATGGAGAAGGTATGAATTCAGGGTGTTGCGGTGTGGGAGGACTGCCCACATGAAGAATTCGAGTGGAGGAGCAGTGTTAGGAAAGCCCCGGGTTCTGCTGATTTGAAGGGAGTGTGCCTCTCTCCCAGCTGACCGTGGTTTTCTTTAGGTTGAGCTTTAGTTAAGAAGTTTAGGCTACATCTGAACCTGCCACATAGAAACGGATTATTTTAGTAAATCCCAATCTTCTGGAAACTTTTAGCTGTTTGTGAGGTGGACAAAACAATTTCTCTGTAACAATCAGAGAAATTATTTTTTGTGGGGAAGTAGTGTGTCAGAAGTTGTCAGTAGTTGAATTGCTGTCTTCATGGAACAAAAATTACTTCTGATTATGAACTGTACCCTGCTTAACCATTTAAATACTTTTGCTTACTTGTAGGTTTTTTTGGTAATGTTTTGGACTGTTCTGAATTTGATATATGGAATTTTTCAGTGGGTATTTCATGCCGCACCAGTGTTTCCAGAAATGAATGTCTGGTGATCAGGAGTAGAAGTCGCAAAACAACTTAAATTGTGGCAGTTAATACATGGGTCCCACTGGAATTTCACTTCTGAAGTGAGCTAGAATAAAATGTGTCTTAATAGTCTGTGATACAAATGGATTTTTAAAAACTTACAGTACTTTTTTCCTTAGTGCTTCTGGTAATTTTGAATAGTAAATCGTGATTTCCTTTTCTGTTTTTCAAGCTGGTTTTAATCTAAGGCCATGTAAATTTGTTCTCCTGTTCCTAGTGGGTCATAAATTGCAAAAAGAAAATGTGGTTTAAGTGCGTTCCTGGTAGTTTTTCTTCCCTTCTGATGTACTTATTAACTGAATTCGCTTAATAACAGAAGGAAATATTTTCTCTGTACCTGCCCAGAAGCTAAAGCATTAAACAAATTTTGAAAGTAGTTAAGAGGTACATTAATCACTTTATCACCTTATGTTATGGGCAAATTAAATTAACAAGGATGATGTTAAAGTGCAGAGTTTCCAAAACTATGATGGGAAAGGCTGCTGTGGTATTATGTTGAAATAATTATGTATGCATGCATTTTGAAAAGCTCCTGAGATGATTTGGCATCGAGGTCTTAAAAACAAGCCTTTACACTTCATCTGCTAGGAAAAAGCCAAACACACCCCTCTGGACTTTTGAATGCTGTCTGTGAAAAGAAAAAAAAAAAGAGAAAAAAAAAACTATGGGAATTTTTTTCTGTGTGTCATTCCATCCAAGGTAACAATTGCTTTTATAGTGGCTTCCATTCTTTAAGGAAGTTGCAGAGCTCTAATCTTGGAAGATTTTGACAGTGAAGTTATTCCCTCTTCCTAATAAGTTTGTGTCAAGATGCATTTATGTTAAAATGCATTGATAATTATATAGCTAGCGGCTTGTCCCCTCCCCCTGCAAAGAGCATTCCTGAAGCTCAAGCAGGCCAAAGACTGTCTAGTGGAAGCTTTTTTGGTATCTGATGCTGGATAAATAAATCTTCTGAGAGGTGAGCGCATGCCATCTTCGTAAAAGCATGATGAATATTCTACTTACTGACACAAATTGCTTTGAGGAAATATTTCTGTATTGGGTGTTTTTTTTGATGCTGGGGAAAAATATCTCTTTCAAAAGCTTTGGAAAATTGTAGGAGCAATTCTGTCCTAAGTCTTTCCTGGAGTTTATGCTGTTTCAGTCAGAAATTTCCAGTAAACTTTCACCTTATAGATGTTTTTATGTTCATTCGCCTTCATTTTGAATGTGTGGATCTTTACCATTGTTTGGGATAAAGTCTCCTTTCACTAACTCATTTTTCAGGTAGACTATGGTAACTCTAACAGTGAAGTTTTTAATTTTTTTAGATTTTTTTTTTAAAGTGGTTAATCATGAGGAGAACTACTTGCTTGTCAACAGGTCTGACAAGTGGAGGAAGGAGTTTGTATTTAATCTGAAATGCAGCAGGAGAGGAATGCTCTTCAAAGCTTTCTAGCTCTTAGGCTGATACTCCCATCCCCCATCAGTGTTGAAAACAGTTTCTGCAGGGCATGAAAAACAGGTTTTTATTTATCTAATGTTTCTCTGGAAATAAACTTTAAAAATACTGAAAGAATAACAGTTTTTAGAGATGTTCAGTTTCGAAAAGCAATGATATGAATGCTTGGAAGAAAGACTCACCAGCCCACTCAGATGGGCTGCTGCTTAGTATGTACTTAATAATAATGTGGGGTTTTTTTGTGTAGGCTTCTTAGATTGTCTGCTAAAGAAGCTTATCTTAAATGTCACAGCTGCCTTTTTAAAGTTGCCTGGTATAAGGATATCCTGTATAATTTGTTATTTTAACTGCTTGGAGTAGCTGCAAACAGCTGAGGGACCTACAGTTGTCAGATGAATTCTTGCCTTGTAGCTGATGGGGAAGTGCTCCTTGTTTCGAGCAAAGTGAAATACTTGAGACCTGTGCAATCGATACCATTTGTTGAAACGTGCATATGCTAAGTGATGTTGTAAATGACAGAACTTCCTGGCGTTCAGCTGCTCAAGGATTATGAGGAGTTACTTCCTGTGAGGATTGGGAAATTGTGTTCTCTGCCTAAATGGGTAGGCTGGTGCTCTGGAGAGGAGTCTTGCTGAGTCAAGATGGGTGGGTACGGAGATTGAGAATTTCCTTCCAGGATCAGAAGACAGAGGGACTAAGGGAGCTGCAGACATCCTGGGACAGCACTCAGGTTTGTGATCTGGGATAAATTATGGAGAGAGGAATTTTTGGTTATTATATGCCTGAGGAAGGCTGGTTGGGGAGGCAGCCTACTACTGGTTGGGGACTTACCTCTTCCAATCTTAGGTGTGGCTTAACAACCGTTCTGAGGTAATAAGGACACTTGTGATTGCTTTTTCTCTCCTTCCCCAGCGCATCTCACTCCTTTTATGTGGGTGTGTACACACATGCACCTATTACTTACATTCTATAAGCACTGGAGGAGAACTACATAGAGCTGTCCGAAAAACGGCAGCTTTTAATAGCTTGGGTATGTGGGCAGATAAGTGGTTTGGACCAGATAAGATCTTCCTATGGCTTGGTTTTACTCAGTGGCTGATAGTAAACTTGTCCTTTTAGCAAGACCAGGATGTAGAAAATAGACACAAGCTAGGACAACTCTGGAAGGAAATACTGATTTATTGGTTTCAAAAGGGATGAAAAGCTCAGTTGTATTTAAGAAGAAAAGGGCTGTTGAACTGTTACATCTGGAAGAATGCAGCCTAATGAGTTTTGATTTGATAATCTTTACTGGAAGTGCTGGGTGAGCAAAACGTTGAAAAATATCTCAGTCCTCCTGGTTTCCCCTGTTGTCATGTTGGTTGCTAAACTGTCTCACTGTAACCCTGCGTGGTTTTGAACTGCCTGAGTAGCTTTGCAGCGTGGCTGGCAGGGCTTTGTCCAAAGGAATCCGCTCTGATGTTCAGTGCCAGCCGTGTGTGTGTTTCCGTGATCATTTTGTAGGTGTTCTGTCATCTGTGGGGCCCAGACCACTACAAACAGTGTGTGCATCCTACTCTTCATGGGGAGGCTTCCATCTCAGCTACATACAAACCAAGTTTTGAGAAAAAGCTCACTGATTCCTGTTGAAAAAGATTTGACTCTTTTATGTCTGTGCTCTTACAGATGAAATGGCATAGTGATTTCACTGAGTGCTAAACAGTAACTTCATTTTAAAATGTTTTGGTTTTACAAAAAGTATTTAAAAAAAATTCTTGGAACTTCGGCTGAAAACTTGAAAAATGCCTTTGTAAACACCAAACATGGATGGCTTGTGTCTAAAAAGAAAAAGTGTCGGATACTCAAATAATTAAAACATCTTGTGTGTCTAAAAAGAAAAAGTGTCGGATACTCAAATAATTAAAACATCTTGTTATGTTCTAAGGTTGTCTTAATATTTCAGCTAAAATTTTGTGCTTGTTTGAGGGTTTGTAATAAATTGTTAAACAGTTTTGTGGTGGTGGCGGCTTTTTTTTCTTGTTTTTTAAGTATTGCATTCAGGCAAAAGACCAAAATTTTTTTTTTTTGTCTCAGACATAACACTTTCAAACCTGCCCGTTCTCTCCTGCTGCCCAGCGCTGTGGATGCTGCTGCCAGCTCCATCTGAGCACTTGGAATGAGCTCTCCTTAGTGAGTGTGACCTTGCTGTGGGCTGCTGCAGGTGAGCTGGCAGCTGAAATAAGGTGTTCCTGTGCCTCCAAACAACTGCTTCCTACTTGAGCTGTGTTTTTGAAAAAAACAGAGCAACACCTCTTGCTGCGGACTGTTCAGGGAGGAGCAGGACGAGGGACCCAAGCTGTTGGGGACTGCCCTCAGGAATAAAAGGAATAATTTGGGAGGCTGCCAAAACTGCCGTCGGTTGGGCAGATGCAACCAAGAGAGTGCTGTGTTGAAGAATGTGCTCTTTGCTGTGTTGTAGACTCAAGATGGGTGAGGCCCCTCCTCATCGCTGGGCATCATTGGAATTTTAGTGCTTGTGGAGGGTTGACTTCAGTTTAAAGGGTTTCTGAGTGGCTTTTGTTTGTTTGTTTGCTTGCTTGCAGATGAGCCACTACTTTTAAGATCATTTTGGCAGGCTGAGAGCTAGAAAAGCTGCAAAAATGCAACCTGTGTGAAAGATGCTGCTTCCAAGAATTGAAGCTGTCGCAGCCACATTTCTGTAACAGAAAAATGTGTACTGTGCTAGCTTTGCTCCATGAGAGAAAAATCTGTTGATTGTAGTTGTCTGTCAGTCGTTCCCCTCACAATCACTGGTACATCTGAGAATTAGTGGTCTGAGGTGGGGGAGAGTGAGGCAGCCTTGCAGGTTGTTTCCTGCTGTTGAAGATGTTGAAATTGTTTTTACACATATTCCTTAATAAAGAGGTTTCAAGCAGCACAAAAACTCCCCTTTCAGGAATCTGCTAAAGTGACAGTGCTCTGTTTTCAGAGAAGCTTTCCCCAGGAATTGGATTATGCTCAGATTTATGGGAGGGCCAGATGTACTCACTACTTAGATTAACACTCAAAAAAAAAAAAAAAAAGGAAGAGCCACATAGAGAAACTGGGTTCAAACATTCATTCAAACTCTGAATGATACCTGCAGTTTTAGTTTACTTCATTACCTGCTTTCCTTATTTTAATTTCAAAACAAGCCCTGAGTCATACATTCTTGTTCTAAAATCCAGGTTGGAAGACCCGAGGGCAGGCTCTGCAGGGTACTGCTGTGCCACAAGAGGGCATTTTTCGTGCCAACTTGGCGACTATTAAGGAATAAATCTACTTTTTAAATGTCTCACTTTGGTTTAATTAGTCATGAAAAACAGTTGAAATGATGCATCTTTTCTCTAAGCTCCTTAGTTTCAGAACTAAGAAAAGAACAGGTCTTTGTTTTCTTAGATAACATGGGATTGTTGAATTATTTTTTTGTAATTACATAAAGCCTCAGAATTCAGAGTAGAGTTGTGGTACATTTGGAGTTTGGTGTCTGGCGAATTTTATTTAAACGATCTGCCTGGTATTGATTGCAAGGAATTAAGTTGGACATTGAAGAAAATAATGTTGCTAGAGCTGTTTTTCCTTTTAGGACTAGTAACTTAAAATAATGTGGTTTGGTGTGGGAGATTGTTTTTACTGGTCTCATATTCCATATAAACAGAAGAGAAGGATACAGTATTCTTATCACAGAGGCAGTGTGCTATAAACACAGCAACATACAGTACTTTGAATATTGCAAGATATCATTATGCAAACATTTTACAGACTTTGCATTTAATCACCGAAGATCAGCACTATTGTAAATGGCAGAAAAAAAGCTTCACTTGCCATTTAACTTGGAGCTGCTCATCCTTTGGGGTGGGACGAGCCAGTGCTTTTTCCAGTAAGCCCTACAAGAGCTGGGGCTGTTGCTTCTCCTTGTGCACGGGGGTGTCTGCGTGGGATTGCTGCATGGCGTGCCTGGGACGCGCGTGTGCCTGTCCCCTGGGAGTGCACATCCTCCGAAAACACCGAGGTGTCCTGGCGTGGGCTCCTCTGAGGTGAGAGCCTGCCTTCCCTCCTTCCTCCCCATTCCCAAACCTGTCGTGTGATCAGGGGCCTCTACTCACAGGAGAGCTGCAGGACCAGCGTGCCAGAAGAGTTTATCCAAGTTGAAATACATCTGGTTTTGAGCGTTCCTTGGGAAATATGGCTGCAAGGAAGAGCATCTAAGCCAGATGAATTGTTCTGGCAGGTTTGGGTTGTTCTGCCAGCTCAACTGATCTTCAGGGGCTTTCCGATCTCACTGAATGCAGAACATAATTGTGGTAGGGTTTTGTTTGTTTGTTTTTTAAAATACGGGGATTTAAGCTTTGCAAACCACCGCTTGCTCGTGCTCTTGGGTTGGTGGGCCAAACTTGGGATGGAGACTTTAAGCAAATACTAGAAGAACAGGAATGAGGGCTTGGAAAATAGACACAAAATTTCTGTGTGCAGCAAAAATTGGCTGGATCATTTTAATGTGATTTTTTCGCTCCACCAAATTCATATTTAGAGTTAAAAAAACCCTTATTTTTTTATTAACCAACCTGTGCATTATTAAATTTAATGATAATATCTGATCTCTGTCCATAAAAGCTGAGGTTAAGAAAAGACCTTTACCTTTATTTACTTCAGTCGCTTGGTATTTTTTTCTCCAGTTCAGTAAATCAAATTTGTACTGAAATTGTGCCTTTAAAAGTTAGTGAGTGGTGTGCTCTGCATCAGGAAAACAGAGAGCTGTGCTTTTGTCATTTGGTTCTGCAGCATCTCTGCATGATTATTTAGAGGATGTCTGAAGCCTTCTGAGTAGTTCATGTGGAGGGGTATGTTGGCACCAGTAATTTCTATACATCAGTTAAATAACTTATTTGTTATAATGCTTTCCAGTTAGATTTGGCATGGTTCATTCTGAAAAACATGAGCTATTTTGCTGATGTTATGATACTGATTCTATGAGGAATTTTTTTTTATTATGCTGTATACTTTTCCTGAAATTTATGTGCGTTTGTATATGATGTGCCTGTTTTTGTGGCTTGCTTGCTAATAATTGGATTACTCCATTGCTCGGTTTGGTTTTATTTGTTTTGGGGTTTTTTCTCCTTTAGAAGAAAATCTACTTCATTGGCTTTAAAAAAGAAGTTTGTGAAAGCCTCTTTGTAGTGCATGTGCTTTGAAAGAGGAGGTGGCAAACTAAATATGTGCTGACAGAAAGGATAACCTTAACATTGCATTAAAAAAAAAAATCCCAGCTGGGTTCTGTAGTGCTCCTGTGTCTTCTAACAACTTCATTTGGAGGCTGTTACAGGATTTGAAGATTTTTGCAATGAGAAGGTGCATGTGTTGGTAACTCCTATTGTTTACTCTTAAGGGACAGTGTTTCAGTCATTAGAAAGACTAGGATGGCAATTAAAAACCTTTAACATATGTCTCTTTTTGAGTCTTTTTAGTGTGTTTCTCTACAGAAATGCAAAAATAACTACTTCCAAACTAAAGGTCTATTCTTTTCACGGTGCAGAGGGTTACAATAAAAAATGTAGACAGCTGCTGGAGATTTGGGTTTATAGATGCTTTTAGAGAGATTCTGTTGAATGAATAAAGGCTAATAAAGTGTTTGCAGTCTTTGGCTAGCCCTGCTTGGATTCTTAAAGCGTACTCATATAAGAAGTGCTGGCATAATTGACACCAAGTAATTATTGTTTTGAAAGTCTTAATTGGGGCTTGGCATGGATTACTCATGGAATCTTTGTTGTTTTCCTCTATAAATTCTGCTATAAATTGGTGTTGAGCTGCAGGGGAAACTGGTAGAAGTCCAAAGGTAGACCCCTGTGCAGCAGATGTACTTGCCTGCAGATACATACATGACTTGAAACCCATACATATTGCCAATGAAACACCTTTCAAAAACCTTTTTCTTATCATCTAGAGTCTGGGAAGTATGACAAGTTTTGCTAGTTGTATTTAAAAACAAACATACCCTCCTTCTTCCCACACACGCACGTGTGGAAATGACAGAACTTAGCATTTGCATCAGCACGGGACTGCAGAACTTGTGTTCACACACAAGGGAGGTAAAAAATCTCGCTGTGCTTGTGGAAAATAAGCATTAAATGTCTTGTCAGAGGGCACACTTTGGATTGGAAGTATTTACAGAGATGCTGCTAGTATAGTAAATATTCTAGTGGAAGTCAAGGAGTAGATTCCAGGCAAGTTCCAGTAAAACATCATTGTTACTTTAAATTGTTCAAGTTCTTGGATACTACGATAAAGGGCCTGTTGTAGTGTAAAGTATTTGCAGTCAGCCTTATTCAGACACAACAACGATTGCTTTTGTTCATACATGTGATGTAAGTGGCAGTTTTCAACTTCTTTATAATTTCTGGCGCCTTCAGAATGGCTTTGGAAAATAATATCTTCAGCTAAGATGATTGGTTATTGCATAGGCTGGATATTTTTCATAATAGTTTTCTAATTATACAGCAAAATAAAAAATACTTGTTTGAAATATTTTAAATCACTTGTTTGTTTTTGAACCATTAGAACAGTGAAGGTCGTGTTTATGTGCCGCCCAAGAAATTTTTGCTTTTTGCAGTTCATAACAAGAGAGGGAAAGAGTTAGTGGAGCGATGGGTACAGAATGTGAGCAGCTGTTTATATATAAGGTTTGGACATGAGCTTTTCCAAGGATGGTTAGGAGATTACTCTGTTGTATACTGGTCAGTAAACGAGGAAACATTAAGTCCCCACTTTACTTCTCTGATTGCTGAATTGGTGTGGAAAAAATACAGTAGCTATCAAAACAAACAGTGTATCATTACGGGATATAACTAGAGCATGTCTACTTGGTGGTTTAAAGCCAGGGCCAAATCCTGGGAATGTTAATTTGGCCAGGATGCACATGTGCATGCTTGCAGTGCTTTTCAATATGTCACGTGCTGCCATTCTATTGCAGACAAAATTGTTTGGTGTAGAGAATACAGTACCTCAACACAGGCGTCGTACTTTTGTGAAATCCTCTGTGCGTGACATTCCAGGAATTTGAAAAGGACAAAGAAAGGGGGAGAACACTTGTAGTTAAGCTGGGGAAAATATCTGTTTGACTGGAACTAAATATCTTTGCGTGTATTCCTTAAATATATGAAAGGTTTGTAATTTCTGTGTGTAAAGCAATAGAACAAAACCAGAACAATTAATAGCACTGCACATATCAAAGCTGTGCTTGTTTATAAAGTCTCTCCTACAAGTATTGAATAAATAGGAGAATAATGAAGTTACTAAAACAAATAGGAGTTATTTTTCCTATTACTCAGCACATGTATTTGGTTGCTTTCTACTCTATCTCTGCATTAGTTATTATAATTGGCATGAAATGAGGTGTCTGTACTGTCTGTGTGCTGGTTATATACACTGTTATAGGTGTGGGCAGATGCATTTACTGCCTGTTTCACTCATGGTTTTTATGAGAGGGGGAATCTTGAGATATAACAGATGATGTCTGACTTGGTTAATGAATGTAAAGGCTATTTAGTGATGATTCAGCTGGTGACCTTAAAGATTGCCTTTTTAGAAAATGAAATTTCTTCAGAAGTTAATGTTCAAACTTGTCATCCATTTTGAGGCATTTGTTGAGGTCTTTTGTTTTTAAGCTTCATGATGAAATTAGATGATTGACTATATGTTCACAATTTTGAATCTTACTAGAGCTGGTCTTCTGTCAATACTTAAAAAGATCAAATTTATATAGCTAAACTACTCAAAGTAAGAAAATAGTTGTTGCTGTTTATTTCTGAGCAATCTAATAGCCATATGTGTTTCTTAGGTAATTAAATTCTAGCCTAAAACTTTGTAGAAATGCATGCATTTAATTTTGTGTGGAAGATTTAGGTAAGCCATCCTGCTATGGTTTAGGTTAGTACACCTGGGCATGTTTGTCCTGTCTTACCTCTTCTGAAGTCAGTGTTGTGTACTTGTTGCCTTGAGCATGAGGATTTGCGAGGTCTGTGTAATTGTCAGAGTAGCTGAGGTTTTGTGTGACCATAAATTCAGTTGCATCATGTGAATGTAATTAACCCTCATTATGTGTGCCTCATAAGTTCCATTCAGTTATCTGGGTTGTAATCAGCTGAAAAAGTGGCGGAGGTCCTGCGTTCAGCAGCCACGCAGAAGAAATGCAGGAATGTGTAAACAGCGGTGTGGTTTGTCCTGGGGAGGGCTGGACCTCAGGGGCCAGCGTGGAGTAGCACTTCAGGACAGGGGAGCCGAGAACCCAGCGAGGACAGAAAAAGCATCAGTAGGTCAGGACAGCGTTGGCTGAAACTACACGTGGAAAGAAAGACACGGGAAATGGAATGTGTAAAGCAGTAGGATGGTGTCTGGCATGTTTTCCTATTAATTCTGTAGATATGGATGTGCCCATTGCTCTCCTAAAATGACTGACGTGCTCCTGTTTAAGTTCAAGCTGGCATTTTGAGAGCCTCACATCTTGCTCGTAGCCGAGGTCCTGAAGTTGGAATTGTACTTTTGAGACCCCACGTCCCTCACCTCCAGCGGGTCCTCCTTGCGTAGGATGTTTTACCAGAATGTGCATCGTCCTTCCTGATGGGTTTTCTACCAAAGTACCCATAAATAGTGAGTATTAGCAAATATGTGTGAAGATAGGAGGCAAAAGTTGTGTGAGGAGTAGAGGATAACTTTGAAGGAGAAATGGTACTTGCACACTATTAAGTTAGCCTACTTGGAAGATTTGTGGGATGATAAATAATTAAAGGCTTCATTCTGTCATCTTTAAATCTCATGCCTTGACTTTTTCCAGAAACTTTCTGTTCTCTGAGGTAAATCCACAGTATCTGTCTTTATTGTTTCCTTTTATATGAGCTTTTAACAATAGCCTTTCAAGTAAGCTGAGTATGAAGTATTCATAAGTGAAATCTTAATGGATGGAAAATGAGGAATGTTAAATAATGGGTCACTCCAAATGGGTCTAAGGAAAATCTAAATGTCTTGAAAATTATTGTACTTACAGTCTCATAAACCCCAGGCTTGTTACAGATTCATTTTTTGCATGCTGTTACATTCCTGACATGCATTTCTCCTGTCCTGCAGTTTAACTTTTTCTAAAGTATTCTAGGGAATATATTAAAACTGGGAAAGCTCGGCTGTCAGAGTTCTTCATTTTAAAAACGGGTACTTTGATTAAGGAAACATAATTCTGTCTGTATAGAAAATACTGTACTTTGACACAGCCAGACATTTTGATAAAGAGGTAAGCTTTCAGGCGGTGTGGAAATTGTAGCAAAGGCCGTGGTCGCCAGGATAGTTCTGGGTTTTTGTGAAGATGTGCAGTAAGTGGAAAAAGGAACAGAAAGGTCAAAAAGGGAAACTGTCTTAAAAGCAGTAGTTTGCTGTTTTTACCTAAGCTTTGGGTAGTTTTCATTCATTCATTTAATTCAAATGTTTATACACATCTCTTTGTTTGAAAAATAAAGTGGAAGTGGGAGGTATACAAGGTTAAATTTATTTATCAAGTAGAGCATTTGTTATTCTCTATTTGTTTCTTGTTTTTTTTTCTGTTTCTGGTTGGCTTATTCCCTGTCTCACTACCTTCAGATTCCTTGTCTCCTTCTCACACAAATTTTTTGATTAATAGTGTTTTAAACAATGTCATTCCAAACTGGTTACATTTAGTCATCTTTTCCTTCAGACTAAATGTTGTGAGTTGGGGTTTTTTTTGGTTGGTTTTTTTTTTCCCCCCAAACTATAAAGTTTGGATTAACTCCTTTAAGTATTCTAGGTGACTTTGTTATAGTCAGAATCAAATAGCCAAATCATAATTCAGTGTGCTGTCCCCATGTGTATTTGGAAGTTACACAGTGTGCAGTGCCTTCCTTTTTAAAATCATTTCCAAATTGGAGTCCTGCTACACATGACTCCTGTACTCCCTGCTGATCTAGGACAAGCTGCAGTCCTGCCTTAGAAAGTGGATAAAGGCTCCTTGGCTAGACTTTCTTGTGATGCCAATTCAGCCATTTAAATGTGTTTTCGGTTCTGGCATAGATTGGTTCTAACAGCGTTCACTTTATATTCTTGGATATTCCTAATGTAATCTGATCCTGAAGGCTCCAATCTAAAAATTATTCTTCTCAGTATCTCTGTATTCCTATTTTTACAAACTTCTTTCCTGGCACAATTGGGTTTGCAAAAAATGCTGTGATAGCACGTGCTGAACAGCTTTTTTTATATACATATTTAATTTTAATTTTTTGTACTGTATTTGCAGGTTTTATGAGAGAGAAACTTCCAGGTATTCAGTAAAAGTTGCACAATTCTACATGTATCACAATAAATACTGTGTGACTTGAGCGTATTCAGCAGTGTGCTCCTCTTGGCTGAAGAACAATAGCTATTCATTTAAAAATTACTTTGGTAGTTAATATTTTAGCTTATAAATCTTTTCAGTACAGTCTGAGAATGAACAGAAGTATTGGCAGAATACTTTATATAATATATATAAAATGTATATAAATACAAGTATACATGTGTACTTGTATGTAAAGCCATATGGTACAGTTATATTTAAAAATGTAAATCTATACAATTAATTCCAAAATTATTTTCTGTCCTGTCTATTAAAAAGTCTTATATTTAGAAATGTATTTTTACAATTGCATTCATAAATACAGGTGTAAATAATTTAAGTATTTTTTAATTGCCCTGTAGTTTATTTAATATAAAGAAGCAAAGTACTCATAAAGAATAAAGTGGGATCAGTTGTAAGTGTGCTTTTACATTGTTGACCGTTACTTCAGTGGAACTCTTGCTTTGGTTCTGCCTTTTAGCATCTGTCATTCCTAGTGCAATTTTATTCACTAAGGTTGTGTTTTAAAACGTTTTTACGTGGGTATTTTCTAGAAATGTCTTTACTAGGAAGGCTGAAATCGTGTTTTTAGTAGAATTAACAGGTTTTCTTACCCCATAGGAGGGGAAAGAGCGATGGTGTTGAGGGTGTCCGGCAGCCTTGTGTCCTGATATGACCTTGTGGTGTCAGCTGCCAGCAGGATAAGTTGTAAAACAAAGTGTTCTGAAATCGATGCCACTGTCAAACCACACTTAGTCTTGTGGGTTATTTTATGATTGCCCACTTAGCAAGTGTGATGCTCACCCATGGCTCTTCTCTTGAAGCCATCAGCTAGAAATCACACACAGGTTTACTTCTTGTTTGGCTGTGGGTAACATAGAGATGACACTTTAGAAAGTCACTTTTAGGTTCATTTATAGGGAGCAGAATGTCGTATCCAGGGCTACTTCACAGATCTTGACATCTAAAATAGATTAGGTGGCTTGTTCCTCCAAATTTCTTTTTTTTCACTGTGAAATGCAGGGGACTGCAATGCAGTGACTAGCTCAGCAATTGATGCTTAGAGATACAAGAATGTGTCTTATGTGGAAACTTAATGTGCAGCTGCTTTCTACCAATTCACTGTGCAGCTGGTACCTGGTTGATGGTGGGTCTTTTGGTATAGGGCTAGAAAAGTCACTTACATGGATAAGAACTTCTCTTAAATGCTTTCAGTAAAGATCCTGAAATGAATGCCTACGTGTTAACTGCTGTCCTTGTTGATTTGGGTCCAGAGAGGAGAGTTCTCTCCTTGCTGTGCAGTATTTTCAGCTTTCTTCTAGTCTGGGACTGATGGAATAACGAGTATTTATAAAAGAAAACAGCAATGCTGTCTTTCTTAAAATTCATATTATCATTTCAGAATGGATAATTGCTTCTGTGGGAAACCCATTTCATGGGTTTTTCTTATTTTGTCAAGATACAATGGGATTAAACAAAGTTTTGATTTTAAGTAGAGTCTGAACACAGATTCAGGTATCTTGCTATTTTTCAGTGTTCAGTTTGGCCCTCAAATGTTTTCTGCCTGCATACAATTAAGCTGTTCGACAAAGACCTAGTTTTGCTTCTCATTTGTGACAATAGCTGTTGTGAGCTTTCAGATTCCTAACAGCTAACAAAATACTGTCAGCGGGGGTATCTAAGTGAAAGACTAAGAACTAGAGTCGTGTAAGTCAGAAAATCCATGAATAAATCATTAAGAGTACTGCAGTATCTATTTTGAAAGTCATATTATTAAAAAATAGGCTTCATTTTTTTACCTGCATTTCGGTAGATGTTCACCTTTTTCAGGTATTAAAATGTGTAGGAAGAAGAACCAAGACTTTTTTAAAAAACAAGTGACCTTGGGTAGTTTTGTGCTTTTGTCTTCTGTATGGTACCATTTCTCCAGTCCCTCACTCCATCACAGCTGTATGCCTTGTGTACTCTGAGAGGCTTTAAATGGTGCCCTGGAAAGTTTGTTGTTGCTTCCTAAGACTCGGGATTTCTTTCTTGGGTTATTGTTTTGGTTAGGGGGTGTTGTGTGCTTGGCTGACTGTAGCTTTTGCCACCAGACAGAGAGCTACTTACAGCTGTTGTATGGGAGTGGAGGAGGCAAAGGAATTAACATGCGCCTGTTTCTGAGCATTTCTGGGAAACAAAGGACAAGGAAAGTAAATTGTGTCCTTTCACCACTCTAGGTCATTAAAGGTCTAATCTGAAGCTTGCTGATTTCGGTGAGCTTTGGATTACTGCATGGCTGAGTTAGAGGCAAATTAATTCAACAACTTCAATTTCATGGGAAAGAGGAGGTGTAAAGTCCTTCCTTGCTGGCTGTGGATGAGCACACCACAAATTGGCTGGCTAATAAGTTTCAGTGGGGCTTAAATTAATCCAAGAGTGAGCTGTCAATGAAGGGGATGCCGACATTTCCACGGTATCTTTCCTTTGCAGCCCTTTCCTGACCAGTCCTGGAACACTTGTTTGGCAGCCTGATGCTCCAGCTCACTTCTTTGCTCCAGCTGAGAAACACGTCCCGTGGGAGTCTGATTTCAGCTGAATCACTTGCCCTTTGCTTTGCTGCAGGGCGGCACAGGCACCAGTGGCAGAGCAGAGGAAGCTTTGAGAAGGCAGGAGGTGGGACTGCTCCTTTCAGTAGTAATGGGATCTTTGTTGGACTTCTTAGCTTTTTAGGAAATGATACGTTCAGTGGAACTCTGTGGCAGATGAGAATTAAGTAGAGCACATCTTAGAGATTTTCACTTCCCAGGAGAGTAGACATTTCTTGAGATTTGGCAGTTGTCCTTGAAGTTTGGTTTATACGCTTCCTATCTGCAGTAATTCTATATTACTTTTTATTGCGTTCATTTTCTTAGATCCTTCATACCTAGCCTTTGCTTTTTATGCCTGTCACTTCCCTGAGCAGAACTAAAATAGCTCTAGTTAAATAAAAACAATTGATAATTAAAATGAAGTAGTTTTACCTATGAAAGCTTACCTTGGATTTCATGTGAGCTTTAAAATGGAGCTACTACACCAAAAATCCAGAGATAGGAAAAAGTAGCAATTTGCTAAACAATGTTTTTGTTAAAGCTTTATTGGAAGAGCATTAAACTTTTGTTTTAAACAATAGGCACTTTACCAATGCTTATAGACAATGACCATCTTGTGAAGTTTAGAATACAGATATGAATTCTTTTAACATAGTTTAGGCTTTAATGTACTATTTATGGAAACTGAATATAAGGATATGTAGACACCCAGGTTAGATCAGTGTTCTGGTACGTACTTTAGGTTTGTAGAATTTCCTAGGGATGGGGCACTTAGTTTGTTTTGCTACTTTTTGAGATGGGGAAATTTCCTTTTCAAGAACTTTGTGAAATACCAAGCCGTTGTTTTGGTACATGGAGAGTTACTACTGTAAAAACTTGATATTTTTGTCCTTTTTTTTTTTTAAACAAGGACTACAAAGAAGCATTCAAATCTACAGCTGTGGTGGGAGGATGTGCTTTCTGCGGGGACACCACGGTACATTCCATCTCAGGGAATGCACTTGGTGTGACATTTAACAAAATGTGTTGCTGTACAGCTTCAAGAAAGGCCAGCTAAATTGTAAAGATGAATGCAATGGGAGCCCTTCCTGCAAGATGGCATGCCTTCCTTACAGTCCTGCAGAAGGCATTTATTGGCAACGTAGGGAATGGGACTCTGCTGCTCCACAGCGTTCTCGAAGCATTTGTGGATTAAACCAAATTACAGGGGGCACAGGTCTGTGTATCCCAGAAAGCAGAAGGATTACCTGTCCATATATAGTTCCTGGTGAGCAAATTGAAGTGATTCATTTGAATAAATAGGATATATTGTTTATTGTTCTTCAAATGTTTATGTAGTCATGTTGAAAGCTGCAGCTAATCTGCAATCTTCTGCTGTCTGCTTTTTATACTAATATAGAGTTATTTTGCAAAGGTTTGGGAAGGAAATCCATTATAGGGTTTATTGATCTTTGTGGTATTGACTGCCTGCAAAATAGTTTCCACAGATGGCAAAACAAACTCATATTTTTAACTTGAGGTGGTGAATTTGAATGTTGTCCTACGTCTATTTCGTAATGAAATCTGACAAAGATCATAGGAATTGTGAATTGGGTTTTGGTGTATTGTTTTGTTTTGTTACAAATCTTACTAGAATATTTGTTAAACCCTAAGAGTTTTATTAGATAAACCATGTCTATTTCTGTGCTTTTGGGAGGGGGAGAGTTGGGAACAGTAACTTTTTATCTACAAAAAGGAATTATATTGGTAGAATGTAGTGGTGATTATGGCATATAATCAGTGAGAAATAATTCCAAAATTAAGCTCCAGTGTTTCAGTTGTGAGGATTTCAATAACAGAATACTGTTAATTGTGGAAAGAGAAGAAAGAGGAATGAGGGGTTTTCTTTAAAATGGGCTTGTCACACATTTGATTCTCTGCATTTCTTCTTCACTGGAAATACCAGATTGCAATTAATGCAAGATGGCAATTATTTTAGGTGTCTCTATTTTGATGAGGGGCTACAATTTTCAGAATTATAGTTCATAAAGAATTCAGTGAAATTACAGAAGGAAAGAAGTTAGTCATGTTTAGACAAGATCTCTCTTCTGAATTGGCAGGCAGGAAGAGTATAAAATTTTATGTTTAAATGTGTGCTTGAAAGAAGACGGGTTTAAGCCAAGACAATTTCTTCATGAATCTGTAGAATACAATGGTGTATGGTTATATCTACATTTGTGAGTAGTCCTGAGACAATGGGAAAACAGAAATACTGGAATAAAATGTAATTTGAAAAAAATTCTTATCAAAGCCTGTTTTATAGGAACATCATATATTTTAAAAATAGAAATAAGTTATACATCTTCTTACTTCAAGAATTTCAGTGTTTGTATCTCTCTGAGATAGACGGTGAGCATCAATGGTTTAATTTTCCATTTCTATCTTTGTTAAAGCTTCATCTTTATTCTGAGTGGGAATATTCAGCTTCATGAAAATAATGGAAGTGCTCTAGTCTTCTGGAGAGCGCACCCGGAGGACCAAGGGAGCTCTGTGTGTGAGGAGGGTCTTTTTGGATTTTGTCGAAACTGATTTTTGTCAGATCTGTTTCCAGGTGACAGGGACAAGGAACTTGTAGTCGGCAAAGTACGTTGAGGCTTCCATAATTCTTTTTGTCAGCCTGCACTTTTCTGCAGGAGCCCGTCAGTCTTTATTAGTGAACCAGCTTCTTGTGATATGCTAGTTCTTGGTTTTGAGAATAGGACTATCTGTTCCTGACTCCGCTTTCATGGTACTGCTTGTTCTAGGATACTTGAAGGTGTGTAATACTCTCTTGGTATAGATTCTGTCTTCTGTTGTTTGTTTTCTGCATTTCCCTGCTGTAACATAGTGAAGAGCTCAAGATGTAGCAGGAAAATTGTGTCATAAATAAATAAATAAACTGCGTTCAACTTCTTCACACAGACCCATAGGAGCCCTTTGTAAAAAGCTGTTCCGTAGCCAGTTGGTCTCCAGCTTTTGCTGCATGGGCTTATTCCATCCCACGAGCCTGCATTTGTCTTTCTCGGATGTCATGAGGCTTCATGTCAGCATGTTTCTGTTAGCATTTCTTCACCCTCCAAATGGCAGCTCTACATAGCCTCCAGTCTAGTGTTGTTTAAAACTGTCTTAGTAAATTTAGAAGGTTTATTAAGCTTGGCTTTCGGTCAGCTTTTGCATTGGTTTCCCTTTTAGCTCTATGCTGTGAAGAATGGCTGTATGTGATAAAGCACCCTGAAAGGCAAGCCTGAATTTCAGCATCTTGTTTTAGAATCTTATGAGTACTCTGTGCACGAAGTGCTTATCTGTTCTGGCTCAGTTTGCTTGAATAACATAAAACAGCTATGAAACTTTGTAAATTTAGCAAACCCAGAAGAGGAATGCTTGTCGTACTGGATTTTTTATGGGTTTATGTGTTCAAAGAATGGTAGAGAGTTCTGTAAGAGAGATGTTTGTTCAAATCTTTGTTGTTTATTGTGATTTTCAGAGAATGAGCTAAAATATTTGCGAGTAAATATTTGTTTTTAAAAAACTTTTTTTGTTTTCAGTCAAACCATTGCTATTGAAGAACTCCATTACTGTCAGTGATGCTATAGCAGAACTTCAAGCCAGTTACAGTCAACTTAAAAATGTCTGTGCAGGCATCTGTGATTGTCTTGCTCTAATTCTTCTTTAGACTTTGCTGTGCTTGACTCAAATGGTTACTTCCACATGTGTGTTATTTTGATCTTCATTGTGAGGGACTATGACAGCTTTATGAGAAAATCACCAAATTGTCTTTGCTTCTTTGTGGAATTTACTTGAATAGAATTTTTTTTGTGCCACTTATGCCTGTATTTTATATGGCTTGTTTAGTTTTTAAAGGATATATAGTAAGTTACAGGAATAGAAATGAGGGGTAGATGGGACAGCTGAGAAACAGTAAAGCCAAAGAATTGTACTTGGTTTTGCTTTACTTAAATTCATTTTGTTACTATCTCTACAAGGTCAAATTCTGATTTTTTTGTTGTGGAGGAAGGGAAGAGAGCATACAAGGGAAATGGTTAGAGTTTAAGAGTTAGGACCAACCTCTGAGTAAAATACAAAAAGCAGCATAATTGTGGACCTGATTATAATTTATCAGTGGAGTGCAGTAGAATGTCTGGAATCTATACTTCTTTAGAATTGCTCAACATTTTCTAGATTTACTGGGCTCTTACTCTTTATTTATACCCACATATTTGTCTCTTTTTTTTTTTTCTGAGCATCTTTAGGGGCTATTTTTTTTCTCTTGAAATGTGAATTATTAGGACCATCTTTATAAAATGAAAGCAGGCATTCTCAAGTCATTACATGATTCCAGGAGCTGGGGTCTGAGTAAAGATGCCAAATACCACCTCTGTTTGCAAATGGCAGCTCTGAGCTGCCTGCCAAAAGCTTTTTGTTGGGATTGAAGGCAAGGCTGGCCCAGAGTATTGGAAATGTGTATTTCCCTGACTAATGCCACTCTGCGTGACTCTTCTTGCTGAAGCGCTAATGAGCAAGTGCTTCTTAGCCAAATATATTCCAGTGTGGTTGTTCTTGTCAGCTGTTCCATGGCCAAGTCTAGTACTTACGGTGTATTGATTAAAAATACATAAATGTTTCATTTAACATAAGACTTATTTCTAGCATAAGTAAGAGCTTAGCAAATCCATCCTCTTTCCGCCCTACTTTTTGAAAAATGCACACCTAAGAAAACCTGGGTGACAAGGATTGTGCTTACGTTCTTTGGGGCCTGGAGGGGCTGTAAAAGCTCTACTCTCTACCATTCCCAAGCCTTCATTGTCATCCCTGACCAGTCAGGAAAGGTGATTCTTTGTTCTGGGAACAGTTAAATATTAGAGTAGATTGATTAGAGGAGGGGTGGAATTTCCCTTTCTGGAAATACTCAAGACTCAGTTTGGATGACCCTGGATCATCTAATCTAAAGTCTCGTTTTCAGCAAAGATGGACCAGATGATTGCCTGAAACCTCTTCTTGTCTAGGCTTTTCTTGTGTCCCTGTGATTCTTCACTGGGAAAAGGTGAGGCTCACACTCCAAAGTCTTCCTCAGATTAATCTGGGGCAAGATTTTGGGTATTGCTGTTTGTCCTTTTATGGATGAAGCAGGAATATCTTCCTTTCTCTAGATTTACTTAGATCATTTGAAGCTTTTAACATCCTTGTCTCAGTTGGTTCGACATCCTGGCTGCACAGGTCGAACAGCACCAAAGTGGTTTTACACTTTTGGGACAATCGGATGAATCCAGAGCAAGCTGGGATTCCTGACATAATGGACTTAGGATCATATCAGAAGAAGGTATATTCTTATTGAAATTTTGTATGGTAATTGAGCTCCTACTTTGCCAGCAAGAAGAAAATGCCCTTGTCATTCATTTGGTTG
The DNA here is from genome assembly GCA_013397845.1 of Melanocharis versteri. Classification (NCBI taxonomy): domain Eukaryota; kingdom Metazoa; phylum Chordata; class Aves; order Passeriformes; family Melanocharitidae; genus Melanocharis; species Melanocharis versteri. Next base: position 422,746 of record VZTG01007339.1, on the reverse strand, counting down.
GTGAGGAGTAGGAGGAGATTCCAGTACTGTTGCTGGAACCAAGGCAGTTTAAGGACACAAGGAAAGAAGAGTAGAGTTAAATCTGCTTTGCATAGTACTTTAGCAGGGTAAACTCATAACAGATTATCTTCTAATATGTTACAGATGAAAGACTTCTATCGAGAATTCTTGAGTCAGAAGTTTTGAAGTTTGAAACAAGTAGGTGTTTGCACAATTGGAGAAGTTTCATGGCTTTAGAGATGTGGTAGAATCCAAAATATTTATTGACATTTACTGACAGCCACAAATGCTTTGCATGAGCAGTATTATGAAATACTGGTAAATACGTGAATTGCCTTTTTTTCCTAATTTTTGCAAAAAATAGGCTGATGTCTGCAAGCAGGTATTGACTCAGTTGTCTTCTGATTTTCACCACGTTGTTATCTCATAGACTGATTAATTGCATCTGGGGGTTTTTTTAGATTTGTTTGAGAGCTTTTTTCTTTGTTTTTCCTGTACGTACCAGATTGTGTTAGAAAGAAGTTCAGTGAACTCTGGGTTCTGACGTGTGTTAACTAGTGGCAGTCTGGTATCTGTTGGTCTCTTGCCATTCTTGTTTCTTAATGAAGGCAACTTTTCCTTCTCTGGTATCTGTATTCCTGGTTGGTTGGTTTGTTTTTGAGCAGAGCAGAGGGCTGGGGAAGTGTCACGTTAGTGCCTGTCCACGCTGAGCAGTGGATGGAACGCAAGGCCCAGCTCCCACACCTGTGTAGCACAGCACAGCCCGGGAGCGTTAATTTCCATCCAGCAGCAGTGGAGTCACACCTGCAGGATGTCACGTGTCACAGTGTCCCACCTTCAGTCGCTCTGGCTCAGACACCAGCTTGCCTTTGCTTTAGCTCAAGTGTTCCCTGCTCGTGCTGTGTTTTACAAGCTCCGTGAGCCCTGGCTTGTTGCAAATGACTGCTTGATGTGTCCTGATCTCTGCCCCAGGTACACAAAGCCCTTATTACACGCACCTATTTCATGGTTTCCAAATGTGGATCCTCTAGTGTGTAGCATGATATTCTTAATAAAGAATCATGAAACACAGTCGAAGGCTGCTTAATATATTTCCTTGTCTGGAAATACCTGTCGTGGTGTATCCTGACATTGAATTTTGTCTTTTTCACTGCCATGTTACAGTGGTGGCATATGCTGGGTACCTCCTCCTTCCTGATCAGTTTACTGTGGGGTATTCATTATGCATTATCTCTGCATTTCTCTACTTTCAGTTGTTAGGTCGTGCTTTGGATCTAGTTTTGGATGTTCTATTTCTGTTGCTTTTTAAAACTTCAGACTTCTTCCTTAAATTTGTGTTCGACTTATTGTCTCCTACATAGGAAACGTTTTGTCTGATAATTGAAAAAAAAAAAAGTTCATGCACTATTTACTACATGTTATGTCTGTGTAAAAATTAGTGTTTTTTGATAGTTTCTAACAATGGGAGACAAGACTAGAGGAAAAAATAATTTGGGAAGGAAAGTTTGTCTTGCCAAGTACACCTTTTCAGTATTTTTTTTCTTTTTTAATTGACAGCCTGTTGTGCAATTCCTCTTGCGTCTTTTAAGTTGGTTGTCGGCTCTTATGTCACAATATGGCCATGAATATTTCATTGTATTTTTGAAGTGCCCTGCTGAAACTGGTAGAAGTGGTGGTTTCTAATTACATCTAGGTAGTTCTTTCACATAACTCAGTTGCCATCATGTTTCTCTAATAAAACTAATGTTACATAAAGGAACAAAAAGCTGTAAATTCACATAGGACTCCTATTATTATGTGTTTGTACATATGTGTGCATTATTATATAAATGCCAGCAGCAGAGTCTTGATTTTAGGGTATGATTTTTAAACCTACTAACTGTCCTTTTAGATGAAGAACTTGGCTTTTTGCTCTGCTTCATCTATTCTGCTTCTTGCTACTGATAATGAGGCAATCCTCCTCTGAAGCTCCAGCTGCTCCCAGGCTTTGCTGCTCATTTGAAAAATCCTGTTAAGCAGAGGAAATGTGGTAAAGCCCTGCTGTTGTCCTGGCCAAAATAGCTGTAATGTAAAGGTGTATGGAGAAGAAAATGGGAGGTTTCTGGAGGAATGATAATTCTCTTAGAAACCATAAATGTCTGGGAGATGGGGTGTAGTGACAGCTGCTTTTTCTGTGATGTGGTACTTGTTTGCTGCTCAATGAGTGTAGTGCTTAAAAACAAAGATGCTGCTGGTTTGTTTTAATCTTCTTACTGTAAACCCTCAAATTAAGATATGGCCAGTCTATTCAATCAGTGTAATCTGAGTCAGATTTGAGAAAATTAGTGTTAACCACCCTCCTTACCATAGTGCAGATAAAACTGCCGAGACATGAAAAGAGATAGGAAAAGCTAAACTACAGCCAAAAAGCCTTCATTGCTGCCTTTGGGTGTTACAAGTGTTTGTTTGCTCTGTCCAGGAATGCCAAGCCAGAACAAGTACATCTATCCTGCATTTCATGGGTTAGAAACATGTTTAATTTATGTTTCTTCTAGTTTCTGTTCTATCTAAACCAGACTGGCAATTTTTGCATTTTTCCTTTCCTTACAAATGCTTATTCTTTCAGTGTTTGTTAACATCTAGAAGTAGGGTGAGTGGCAGTTTATCTTCATTTTGATGGAGTCTCAACATTGCTTCTTTTAAGCAGTTGGAAATTAATCAGAGAGAGTGTAAACCTGCAAATTCGTAAGGTTTTTAGGTATATTTAAGCGGAGGTAGTCAGTAACGTGAAGATGAAATAAATCAAGATACACTTTAGGTCTTTGAACTCTGTGTAGGTGTTCTAAGAAACGAGTGAGGGCTTAGTGCACTTTTAAAGGCTGTAGACAGATATGAAACTTGTAACTGAGCAAGAGATTGAGGACATCACTCATTCCTACTGTCAGTCTTTTCTCCTCTAGGAGCTTAGTGTCCCCTTGGATCAGCTAAACATAATTTTATATTGTCTCTTTGTCACCTGCTGTCTCAGTGATCTGGGTTCCTTTATACTCTACTGTATGGGTTGAAAAAATCAGATTATTTTGATAGAACTCCGTTAAGGAACAGCTTGTGGTGACTGACCTGAGGGGGCCATTGGCTGACCTTTTCAAGTGGGAAGCAATGAGATTTTGGAAGTAGGAGCCTCAGCAAAGCCACGCTTGCAGCACAGTCTTAAAAGACTGATTTGTACCAGTACAGGCTTCTAAACAAAGTCTTTCCAAGTATGGTGATGATCTTTTTAATCTCAAACCTATTCTTAATCAACACACACTTAATTGTTGTGATTTGTTCATAAGCTGAAATCTATGCAGATTTTGAACTCAGTGAATTTTGTGCCTTATAAAAGTATATAACTGGCTGTAAATCTTAGTGATTTGTACACTGTGGAAGGTCAGTAAGATAAAGTGCCAGATTTTCAGAATCCTTCTGGCAATGGGATCTTGCAAGTCATGGTATTGTCCTCTTTATAGTGCAGAAACACTAAAAGCATACAGAACTTGATGGAAGACCATTCTTCAGAAGAGCTTCATAGATCTTGATTGAAACATTAACTTAGTGAATTCACATATGTGTAGATTGTGCAGTTGTCATAGGCTTTTCAAAATAGAATATACAAATGATGCAAAATCCAGTGGAATGTATGGGGAAGCTGCATGAAGCTATCACTTGTCAAAATACTCTGTGGGGTAGTACCTCATCTTTCTTCACAAATGGCATGTGTGAAGTAGAATGATGCTCCTGTGGAATTCTGGGGACTAAATCTGAAGACTGTAAAGTAGTGTAGAAATGGCAGTGTGAAAAGGGGAAAAAAAGGTGTTGAACACAATTTCTAGAGCAGTTGAGATCTCACTTTTGTGTGAGTAGGAATGTTCGTTGTTATTTAGCACTTCATCAGAATGGTTTATGCTGCCATCATGAGGAAATTTTATTACAAGTAGCTGCTCCTGCAGTGTGGTACTTGTTCGTCATTTAAATGATTCCCAGTTAAGATTGTTGAAGCACCTTTGAAATGTTTTTCAGCATGCTTACAGAATTAATAGCATACTTTAGATAATTAAATTGGTTAAAAAAATATCTGGAAATCTTTGAAGCTCAAGCATTTGGAAATAAGATGAAGTGTAGAAGTGAATCTGGGGAGATCTGGTGTTTCTGTGCTTTTGATAATTTTTTTTTTAAAGCAATCTGGTGAAGCCTGCAGTGTACTTCTGACATTTTGAATTATAACCCAGAGAACATCTTCTGTAGTCTTCTAGGTCCTTATTATGCTGTTTTTAGCCTGCATGGCAGAAGGAAAAGTTTTCTATAATAACACATCACTTATGATGTGAAGTTTACGGTGTGTTTTTAGGCTGAACAAACACTTGGAAGCTTCTATAGTAGAATTGCAGTGCTTTTCTCTGTCTTAGATGGCAAAATTAATCTGCTGGAACACAAGTAACCTGGGAATGGCTTTGACATTTTAGGATGTTAGATAGGAATAAATCAGAATTTAAAGTGTCTAAAGTCTAGTCTTAGAGAGTAGTCGTTTCACAGTCTCTGGTATTCCAGCTCTAATTTCTTTATAGTACCAAACATGTCGTGCTTGAGGGGATATGTTTTCTTGATTTAGAGAAATCCATTGAAGGGGGTGTTTTTGTGTTTTTCAGTACTTGTAGAGCCATTATGATTTTAATTGGAGCTTCTTACAGAATTACGCTTTCTATGCCAAAATCTTAGACCTAATGAAAACTGTTCAGACAGCTTCACAGGGCTTCAGAGCGTTTCTCTGTGCAGAAAATCTTTTTAGCATATTGATACATCCCGTGTCTATTCCATTTTAGATGGTGTACCAAAGCTGGAAGACAGGTCCACAAATCATCAGGCATTTTTTGTGTAATCTTGTTCTCTTCTCTTCAAAGGCCATCAGTAACACAGATTCCATAGTTTAGTGTTCCCATCTGTTAACTTATTGTTGTAATCCTTTGGAAGTTTGAAAATTTTGTCTAGTTTTGTACTTAATATTTCCTTTCTCATCATCAAAGACTAATCTATGTCCCCTTCATCCTTTTTTTTGAGTGAGAAAATTGTTTAGGTGTACTAAAGTAACCATGAAGTAAGGTTGCAATCTTTAGCTTGTTTAATCTACATGCTGTGGGAAAAGAGGTGGTCTAGTTTCATGGGATTTCATTTTTTCATCAACTGTTCCCTTTTAGAATTTAAAATTAGCGTGTAAAAAGTTGTGTACTTCTTGGTAATGAGACAGTTCTGATTTTTGAGGGGTGGTGAAGATATGAAACAGTATTTTCCTCGAAGCCAAAATAAAACTCAAAACAAGTTGAGAAGTAATAGTTCCACTAGGAATGGCCAAATATCTTAGTCTTCTATGAAAAAAAAAAATCTGGTTGCAGATGCCTGGATATGACCGCAAGTTTTTGTGCTACAGACAGTTCCTAAATTCAGAAGGTGTCAGGGGCAGAAGTATTGGGGATGCAATAGGAGTCTTGGAAAATGGAGGAGACAAAGTGAGTCACCAAGATGGTGAAGTGGTGTTAGGGAAAACTGGGGGAATCTGAGAAGTGGTTGGTTAAATATCTAAAATAATTGGATAGAGCAATCTAATCAACACACCTGCCAAGTAATGTTTTTTAAACATCCCTACAGGCAAACCCCCTCTTTCAGCCCGGCATTGTAAGCATTGATTTTACTGGTGGCTCAGTGTGAAAAAGGCTTTTATGGCTGGTCCTGGAAAGTGTTTGGGAGGACGGGACGCTGGGGTTTCAGCAATTACGTGTAGCACTGCAGGAAGACACTCATCCCCTTCTGCCCGATGTAGTCTGTGGGAACGAACAATGTGGGAACTGGTGTCAGGTTAAGTGAGTAATTACTGCTACATTTGTATGAAGTTGAAGAGTGAAAGTTTGTCAGCTCAGCTGAGAGGCAGCAGCTTCTTCCTGATGTTGCTTGCTTCTGGTCTAATGTGCCCCTAGGAAGAGCTGTCTGGGACATGTTTGCTGATGTACCATCATGTAAATATTATTTCAAAGCGAAAGTAACTTACTGTCTAAGTGACTATCTAATATTATGATTCCAGATGAAAATATTCTGCAGTGAGCAGAGATCAATGTTACCTTTTTTAAACTTTGTGAGCACCTGCAATTAAATGTAAATTAATCAAAAATCAATGTTGAGTTAGGATAGATTGTCACTTACTTGCTAGATCTCACCTCCTGGTATATTTTAATGGAGGTACTTGTATAGTATTTACTCCTAGAACCACTTTTTTGCATGTATTTTCATATCTCATTTATAAGGTAAGTAAGGAGTAATTGGATTATTTCCAAACTTTTGAAGTTTTTGATCCTGTGGTGATGAGGGAAATACAGGTTTAGGTAAAAGTTTAATTTCTCACACGTATATTTGGTGAACAGGAAAGGAAAAAAGGCTTGCAGTTTCACAGATTTTTATTTTATTTTATTTTATTTTTAGAATTATATCCCTTAGTAAAACGAGTATGGTAGTTTTGCCTTTTATTGTTTGCGTTGCATTCAGCAATGAGGGTGAAATCAAAACAACTTGGTGATGAGTGACACCCCCCTCAACCCCCTTCTCCTCCCAAATGCAGGAAGAATTTCAGTCATGCATTTGTAACTGATGGTATTTTGACAAAGGCTTCTCTGTGTATTTGCAGCAAAACAAAACTCATATAAAATACATACACTTTGATGTAAGTGGCGGGCAATGTGTTGAGTTTCTCAAAGACTGTGGGTTGCCTAATATTTGATTTTAAATTAACAACTTTTTAGAGAAAATAAGGCAAGCACGTCTCCTGCAACTAGATTTATTAGGGAGAGCTTTAAGGCAAATCTAATTGAAACAATGTGACCTACTTTTATTGGCATAACACGTTAGATAATTGTTTTAACACAGCGTACTGTTGAGACAAAATTTAGTTACCAAGAGCGCTAACAGTGAATTTTCTGATCCGTTTGTATGGAAGTTTGTAACAGGAAAGTTTTAAACTTTCTGAAGCGCTTAGGCCAGAAGTCATTTTGTATTTTGAAGGCAGTTTTAAAATAAAACATAATAATTCCTGATAATTTAGTTGCTTTGAAGTAGGAGTCATGGAACATGTCAATGCTCTTCTAATAAATTTCATATCTCACCCAAGCACAGAGATTTTTAATTCATAAATCTGAGGACAAACTTAAAGGTTTAATCCCTCCATCCCTGAAGTGCTCAAATTTTATAAGAATTTCCATTAAAATCATGCGTGCAGTAACTGTTTCTGCTTTGTTTCAAGTAATTAATCTGAATAGGGATATTTTCCTGAAAGAATATATTTAATTTGGCTTTACAGAACAAGCTGATTAACTTCTTCTAGATGGGAGGAAACCGAAAAGGTGGTTGTCTGTAAACTTAAGTCTGCAAAGCTGCTGTTACCTCCACCACAGAAGTTGTGTGGCCAGGGACAGATGCTGAGGGCTAATTAAAATGATGCATCATTTAAACCTCTGTTTTCTGGTTTTAGGAGTTAGCTGAGATATAATATCATAATTATGGTTTCTTGATATATCTTGATTTAAATTTATTGCCTTTATCTCGAAACATGTGAAAGAATGATGTTATTGAGTGGTTGTGGTCATGGTAGGGCCACGAGTAACTCACATCAGTTACATAAATCAAGTTAATTATGGTTTATTTCTCTTAAGCCAGTCTGAAGCACTGAAGCCAATACAGAGACCAGTTTTGGTCCTTTTTCTCCATGTGGCTGACCTGTTGGGAGGAAATGATGGCAATGTAGGCGGTGTTCTGCTCTAATCTTCTTCCCTCCCCTTTCTTTCTTTCCCTGGGCAGAAAGAGAGGAGTGAAGGCGTTAATGAATTTTTTCCCAGCTAACAGGGAGAGCGCAAGCATGGTCCTTTTTAATGACTGTGCTTCACTTTTGAATGCATATGATTGCTTTAGGCTTAATCATGAGAACTCTTAATGGCTGACTGGAGCTGGCGGGTCTGCAAACAGTGTTATGAAAAGGTACTATCTTAGGTATGTGTCAGTGTTCAGTCCTTGCAAAAAAAAAAAAAAAAAAAGACTTGCAGTGTATTATTTGAAACTGTATTTTTTCCTGTGTGGCGTGTGCTAAATGCTTGAGGTAATAGGAGGATTTTGTACTGATGTCTTACTAACCTTTTTGAGTTTTCTGTCCTAAAACTCTAAATGTGCACTGTTTACTTAACGACGTGCTTTGCAAAGTTTGCCTTGTGATTAGAATACCTGTCTGAAAGTTGAGTGCTGTTATCTTCAATAATTAGGGCAGTGAATGTCAGATATTCCTACCTTTCTCTCAGTAGTTACATTCCAGGTCTGTGAAAGATCTGGTGAGAAGGGTAGGGTTGTATCTTGGTCTTCGTAGACTTAGCTTTCAAATTGATAATTAATTCTTACCAAAGAAAATAAGTATTTGAATGATTTCCAAAGCATTGAAACAGATTTTATTATGAGGGAGGAAGAATGGAAGTATTTCTAATATCTTCTGAAGTAATGAAGTTGCTGTAGCAACCCAAAGCTTAGTTGCAAATCAAATCATGCTCTACCTTGGCTTTTTCTTACAATGCTGAGTCACAGGTTTCATTGTCCAAGTTTGGGTCTGTATCCTTCACTTCACCTTTTTATCCTTGTTCTTAGGGGGAGGAAGAAAAAAAAGCCCATCTCTTTTGACAAAGCACCTGAGGGTAGGTGGTCAGATGTTGCAAACATGAATAATTTCACAGGCTTCAGAAGTTTAATTGAAATATAATCAGTGATTTTTGTGTATGTAAGTTGGTGTGTATTTTAAGGGGTGTCTTGTTTGTTTGCTCTGTTTTGCATAGAAATGCGTCTCCTGCCCTTGAAAGCACGTGGCCCCTATTACCTTGTGTGTTGCCATTCCTGGTACTTTTAGATATTTCTTTTTTTTGTTTTTGCAAATGTCATTGTTCTTTTAGAATTCTGTGCTGCCTGTTCACTTTTTAACAGTGTGACTGTGGGTCACATGTGCATTGTATATTGTATAATGTCGTGGTTAAGTTTAATTTCTTCCACGTCAAGGTTGGGTATAATATGGAAATAATAAGCATATAACAGATTCCTGTGTAAGGGATGTAAAAGATTCTTTAGCATTGTTTTTTTCCTGAGATTAATATAGAAGAAAATGCCAAAAGTAAGTAAAGTTTGTACACTGACACAGAATGAAGAGTTTCAGTGGTTCACTGCTTAAAAATAGTAGCATGAAATATTTACATTTCAGAGTCTAGATTTAATTCTACTTTACTTTGTAGTCCTGAATTGTCATTTAGTGGCACATGACTTGACCTGGAAAATAAAAATTTTGCTATGCAAATTAAATTTCTTAAGTGCAAACGCAAGTGTAATAAAAAAATGCCATCTGCCTAATTAAGCAAATTAAATATTTCTCCAAGGAGCCTGGGAAGACAAAAAATAGATTAAAATTGTATACGTTTCTGTCTTTTAACAAAAAAAAAAAAAACCAGCTCACCTTTTTTAGTAGTCCAGGGGATGAATAAGTAGAATTCAGTAGATGTAATCCAAAAATGGATGGATGTGTTGTTTCATTTTTTTAAGGCACAGATGTTAAGTTAAATATGTTGATAACTATAAAAAAATCTTGAACTGATTTAAGTATGAAGTTTTCAAAATACTTTTGTGTAATTTTAGGAATGAATTTGATATATTCCTGAGTGTAAACTTTTATTTGTTTCATCCTTATGACCTTCAACTGGTTTTAATATGCTGGTGTCGATGCTAAAAATGTTTTATCAAGAATATTTCAGATTACTTGTAACAGTGGTAATAACTGAATGCAAGCCAGCTCTGGTTTAGAAGCCTTAATTAGGAAAGCTTATTTGGGAAGTGCTTTCATTTATCACCCTGACCTCAGGAGTTTGTACACTCAACAGTGTACAGTCTTTTTACTTCTGTTCTTTTGAGGCACATCGCATTACACAAAACGCCAACTTTAAAGTGAGCTGACTGTGTTACATTTGCCTCTACTTGCAACACTTTTCTGTCACCTGATATGTGATTTGCACCATTTGCAAGGCATTGTAGTTACAGGTTATTTGCTTGTTTGAATTTTGAATAGGTTATAATTACAGATAAGAATTTATCAGGGCTGTTAACCTAAAATATGTCTCGGTTAAAAAGCACACTGTGTGATGGTCCTCTTAGGTAGAAGACTTTGATTTATCCTGAACCTCAAAAATAGACTCTCTGTCTGTATTTGTAATCCTACAAGGTTTGTATTTACTCTGGAGCTTCATCAAGGGCCAGCAAGTTGAATGCCATTAAATAGGAATCTGTTTAGTTTTTATTAATAAACTGTATCTGTGGAGAGAGAAATTTGCTACATTTTGGTAGCTTACACAAGTTGATATTTGTTTGTGTCATGATAGAAAGTAACCGTGCTTTCTAAATTCAAAGTCATTTAAAAATTGCTTCTAATATCAGCGTTCTGACTTCTACATATGTTTGAGGTGACTGTTCCAATTAAATCACTTCAGTCCAATTTACTTGCATGCATGCTCAGTAATCATGCAATACTAGACTTCCTGTTTGTTTTTAGCAAAAGTTAGTTCCTTTGAAATTTATTTGGCTGACTCAGGGTTTTGATGTGTGAGGTTTTTTTTTGTTTTTTCTTTAAATTCAATCATTTTAGTTAGTTTTCTGTTCAATATTTTCATGCCACTTGGCAGGAAGTATTTGCGTCTATCCACTATAATGCATTTTTAAGTAGGATAAAGTAGCTTAATCCCATTTCTGGCTCTGCGTATTTATTTTTTTTCTCTATATATAATAATGTAATATCTTCATGAATGCTATTTTTCTGGTTTTTATAAAAGTCCTTTCAGATTTCAGAATATGTAATTATTTCGTACGGTGAGGGACTGTAATTTGATTCTCACATTATCTTTGAGCTGAAATGTGTAATACCTGCTGATTCTAGAGCGCACAAGATTTATACTCTTGCATTTACAAATGCAGTAAGCAGAAGAAAGAGCTGTCACTCTGAAATGGCCTTTGTAGAAGGTACAGGCCTTAAAAATCTTTTCTCTGTGGAGTGAATCTCCTGTTTTCCTGGAAGAACAGTTTCCCCCTTGCTGATAATGACTGTGGCCAGGTGCTGTTTGCTCTGTTTCCTGGGTAAAGGTCGTGGGGATGATAGAGAGTGAACGTGGTGGTTGAGGGTGATGTTTCCTTCTGGCGTTGGAAGTGAGATCATCCCCCAAAGTTTACCTGGGTTAGAATTCAAGGATGTGCAGTACAGGCTATTTTATGTGCACAGCTACAGAATAACTAATGTCTGTGTGCCTCCGACTGTCACCAGTGATCAGGGGAATCCTGGGAGTTAGTTTCCAGTTGCAGGTTACTTGAGGCTAATTGTTTCAGCTGGAATTGCAGTTGGAGAGGAGGGCAAGGCCCTAAACAGGGTCCTTCGCCCGTCTTGTCTAGGTCATGGTCAATGGCTTTATGTCTGTGTTGTTTCACGACTTGCGGTAGGTTAATTTACAGCTCAGGTATTCCTCCCTGCCCCAGAAGACATCCTGATGTTTTACTGCAGACACAAATGTTTCTTGTTCCTTCTGCAGGTTTTGTTACAGACTAGTTCAGGCAGCTGCAGGGCAGAATGGCCTGGTTGAGAACACAGCACCTGGTTACACAGCAACCTCGTTGTGGCTTTGGGTGTGCAGGCAGGAGGGTTGAGTGCTCCAGTTCAACAGGACAGGGTTATCTCCCTGCCAGGCAGGGTGCCAGCTGTGCTCAGTTACTCATGAATCAATTGAGAACCTTTGGCCACAATGAAGAGTTGTTTAGCTTCTGCCTGAACACTTGCTAAACAGTAAAGAAACATGCTTTGTTTATCTGACATCTAGATCCAGATTGCAGTTTATTAATCTCAGTTCTAGTGCATGATTTTTTTTCCATGTTTGGTATCACACAGTGTGTGCGAGAGCCATTGAGAGTTTTGAGAATTCATGGCTGGCTGCTGAAACATCTGGTGGTAAAAGTTACCTGAGCCGTACAGTAACTGAAATCAATGATGACGGCCATATTAATGTGCAAAGCCTGAAGAAGGGTGCTGTCTCTTGAGCACTCAGAGTAAAAGGAATGGAGCCTTCAGCTGGGTATAAATGTGGAGTGACAACTTGCAGGAAGAGTGAAAAAGGAGGGAGGGGAAGGTGTGTCACCTCTGGTTTGGGCGCAAGGGCTAGGAAGGTGTGCTTTGAGCATTACTGGCAATGTGTGATTAGTGCTTAAACCGTGACTTTCGACTTGATGTGTTCCTGGGATGTGCCAGGTCAATGGAGGCTGTGCAGGCTGTCCCGTAACTCCTGGTAGCTGGAATGGCTTTTGGGTAATGCTGGTTAGGTGGCCTTGCAAGTCAGGGTGATGGTGTTGGACTTTGAGCATCTTTACAGCCCTTCTAGTAAAGTAGCTGAGAGCAGTTTTATGTTTGGGCTAAAAATAAATCTTGTTTAGATAAGAATTTAATAACTCCCCTCTTGCTCTAGCTTGAAAAAAAAAGACATTATAAAAATATTATTTCTTAATCCAAGTAAAATGTCTGGAAGGACTAAAGGAGCAAGCAGACATGTATGTCTAGCAACCCCACTATGAATTCTCAGACGTTTAGATTAAATTCTAGACTTTTTTTTTCAAATATAGGTGTTATTGTTCTCTACAACTTCCTGAAAGGAGGCTGTAGCCAGGTGGGGATCAGTCTCTTCTCCCAGGCAACTTGATAGAACAAGAGGAGATGGCCTCAACCTGCACCAGAGGAGGTTCAGGTTGAATCAGGAAGAATTTTTTCACTGGAAGGGTTGACAGGCATTGAAATGGATTGCCCACAGAAGTGGTAGAGTCAGTGTCCCTGGGGGTGTTTAAGAAACGACTGGATGTGGCACTGAGTGTTGAGCTTTAGTTGACAAGGTGGTGTTCGGTCAAAGGTTGGGCTCGCTGATCTTGGAGGCCTTCTCCAACCTTAATGATTCTGTGATTCTGTGACCTTCAGATAAAGCTTCTGGATGCAGAAAGGCATCTGTACCTAAAATATAACCTACTGCTATGTCTTGCCGTTACTTTTACTTCACTATTCCTTGAAGGACAAATCCTTAATGGAAATGAATTTCTTAAATCTCAGATACCTTATACTTCAAGGTTCTTATTATTTCTACTTTATGGAGTTCCATCACTCTTGTCAGCCTGCGTGATTGCAGAGAGGAGTGAGTTGGCATTTTACCTTTAAAGCGATGTCTTAATCTTCTGCTTTCCTTTCTTCACTGTGAGGATGGTGAGACACTGGCACAGGTTGCCCAAAGAAGCTGTGAATGCCCCATCCCTGGAAGTATTTGAGACCAGGCTGGATGGGGCTTTGGGAAACATGATCTAGTGGAAGGTGTCCCTGTCCGTGGCAGGGGGGGTTGATCTTTAAGGTCCCTTTCAGTCCTAGACATTGTATGTGAAATCTCCTTTTGGAGGAGTTTTAAATTGCTGTTGGGCCCCATGTTAGCCACTGAAAGGCTGGGTAGGTCAGATGAAAATGTACTGGGGAAATGGAAAAAGAAAAAGGAAAGAAAAAGAGAGAGATCAACTTCTTCTTTGGTATCTACGTGTGAGATTTGAACTCTACTGGTTATTAACACTTACTAGCAGAAGAAACAATATTTAGATGAGTTGTTTGACCAGCAAGTTAAGGAGTGCAGCAGAGATTATACATTGTCATTGAGCCCACTAGTCTCCTCAGCAAACAGTAAGAGACATCCATCAGCAGTGAGGTTAGGTGCCTTTCTCACATGGGTTTTTTCTCCAAAGCACTGATGTTATTTACAAGTCCTCTTTCCTTCCAGCCGCCACTTCTGGATTGTTTGCTTGTTTGGGTTTTGGGAATTTTGTTTGTTTGTTTTTCCCCACATAAATATCCACTTAGTCTTTAACTCTGGATGAGTTTTGAATTTCCAGTGATAGTGTCCTTCTTGAGTTGCAAATTTGCTGTTGTCTTTACTGTTGTTGAATGTTTCTTGTGTTTTGTACAGAAAGGAGGGAAAGACTTTCTGTTATGTCATCTAAGTACTGCTCATTATATTGAATATCTTTGTAATATTTTCTTTGAAAACAATACTGTTATTTTCAAACTGCATGTGATTTTATTTTACATTTCTTGTTTTTGTTCTAATTCACTGTCTAATTTATTAGACACTAATATAGCAGGCAGTGAAAATATCAAATATAACACTTTAGATGGGAGTAAATTACTGGTTTATGGTACTGATATTACAATAATTTCTTCATGACACTTCATTCTATTTTTATGAATGCTGAACATTTTATATGCATTTTGATGTACAATCACGTAATTGTCTACAGGATGCCTGCTCTCAGTTCTAGACTTGATGAAATTGATTTAGATTCTGGTAATGAAGTTAGTTTGTATTTCTTCTTGAGCCTGACTTGACTTTGAACAAATTTTCCATTAGTTTGCTGAGGATGCTACTTGTTTGAAATACCTGAAAGTGGTCATGAACTTGTTCTTCTCCAGTCTTTCAGCCTGTCCTTGCTTTTTGAAGTGCAGTTAGATCTCAGTTAAGTATTTAATACTTTTTCAAGTAGCAGCATTAAATGCTCTAACAGGTCACTTCCTTCAGTACTAAGGTTGCTGTAAATTCTGGAGCACACAGTATTCGTGTCTCAAACTTACTTTCTTGGTTTCATTTTGTTCCAGCAGAATAATAAGTGTTACATGGCATGCTGTGCCAAACAATACTTAGGTGGTTATTTTTAAGTGAGCTCGTTGGCTCCAGAACACGGAAGTAAATTTCCAACAGACATGACTGCAGTTGGAATGAAACCCACTTGTCTCTTTCAGTGGAGGTGGTGTTTGGCAAGTTAGGTCTGGATCCCAAAAGTAGTTGTGTTCTGCAATCCAGCCTGCTTGTAGAACAAAATAAAAAGGGCACTTGTTAAATATTGGGTTTCATTGTGGGGAGCATTTCTCTTTGGTCCTAACCAGATTCTCTCTTTCCCTTTTCTCTGTCTTAAGCCACACTTTCCCTTTCTGTTTCTAAAAGACTGAACTGGTGCGATGCCTACCAATGAAGGATTCTGCTTCTGTAAAGATCATCCTAAATACAGTTTTTGTCTGCCTGTTGTCATCTCACTTATCCCTGTCTTTAAATGCTATGGAATGCTGTCCACCCATTTAAAACTGCACTTTCCACCATATTTTAAAATTTAAATGGCTTTGATATTTAAATTGAAATTTCAGAGCAATAATGCTTCTGTTTTGTTAGAGCTAGGAGCAGGAGACAAAAAAAAAGCTCTATTCTGAATATTCCCACACATCTTTTCCCTCAAATGTTACAGCTGTTTTATCCCTTCATAAATCTTTAATCAGAGGATTTCAATACTTAATTACAAAAAAAAAATTAACCTCACATCATTCCTTTGCTGTCAGGCAGTATTTTCCTTATTAGGTGGATAAGCTAGGCATTAAGGGACTGTGTAATTTTTGCAAAATGTCATGGCGAGCCACTGGCAACCTCTAAGACTCCTAATTTATCAGCCTGTAATCTGCCGATTTGACACTAACATTCTTTTTCAGCTGGCAAATCCGATGGAAACATCCTAAATCCTGGCCGGGACTAGGAGGAGTTATTCTGAGATAAAAGTTACTGCATAAATGTGCTAATGCTGCCATTATCAGTGTCGAGAAGACCCCAAATAGAAGATGAGTAAATACAAGGAATAGAAGTGCAAGTGTTTCAGGGGTGTGCACACAAGGTGACTGCTCAGGGCCAACCCCAGCAGTGCAGAGGGAGGACTGGCATGTCGCTTGTCCTAACTTCTCTCATCAGACAAAGGGGACTTGGACAGGTTTAGTAGAGTTTTCTTTTTCTCTGACATGCACAAGACTGTTTTTGGTGTTCCCTGAGTGGTTTTGGATAGTTGTGAGTTTTGGAGTGATTGCTCCATTCTAAACATGAGATAGATGATGCTTTTTCAAGTCTGTTTGCAAAAAATCAGCTGATGCCACAACATTATTTGTGCTTGAGTTGCCTTTTCAAGCTCTTTCTTTACAGCCAGGAGAGGGATAAAAATTTATGCAAAATGACGTACCCAGAAGCTGCTTTGTTTTTCCAGACGTATCAGTTGGGCAAATAAAAAAAAAAAACAAAACTCAAAACTTTTCTGGGCAGACTGTGCTCTCTTTGTTATCCTGGCACTTTTATAGGATTTAGGGAATTGGAGCCCTATGCAGTGACCTATGTCTTTTAAGTCAGACTTTAAAAGGTGCCTAGGATAGTGACAAAGTTTTGTACCTTTTTTCTTATGATAGAGATGTTGCTTATAAACTTGGGATAAACCAGGTGAAACTGATTATTCTTTTCCAAAACTGGGACGCAAAGTAATGAGAGTAAATAGTATGTCGTGGGGCAGAGGTTTTAAACTTAACATTTTAATGTTTTCCGGTGCAGCTCCCATAGGGAATGAAATAATTTAAAAATCTCTTTTATTTAAAATTTTGCTTAAATTAAGGAAATCCATGTGTGAGGGCACTGTTCAGTTTCTTTAAGGGTAGTGTAGGTAGATAATCATTTAAGTCTATTTGACATTAGTCATGCCACTGGGCAATACTGGGACTACTCACATGTCTTCCTGCTTTCCAGTAGGCTTTTTCTCTCTTGAGGAAGGCATGCCCAAATAACTTTAATGTAGCTTACCATTGTGCTGTATATCAAAAGAAACCTTGCTTTTGATATTTCTTTGATTTAAGCAGTAGTAAAATACTGCAGGAAGGCATGCACATAGTTTTATATCTATATTCAGTAGCTTGAATAATGTGGTTTAAGCTTCCATCTCCTATCCTTCCCTCCTGCTTTTCCCATAGTTGGGGGTGTAGCATTAAAGGATTCTTCTTGAGCAGGGGAAGCTCAGTATGATTTTTCACGCTACCGTGGTGTGCAGCGCAATCTGATCTTGCTTGTAAAACAATAGTATGCAGCGTGCAGTTAGCTGAAATGGCTCGATGACGTTTTTGTCACCAAGTTCAAGGTCACGGATCTCGTGCATTGGGAAGGAGATTCTGGTGAAGGGTTAGGACGGTGTTCCGCCCGCAGTGTGGCTCCTCGTTAGCCGGTCGGAGGGATTTGCGGCATTGGCAATAAGTTGTGCTGGTTGCTGGCTGCCTGCCAGAGCAGGGCTGCCGTTCCAGGCGGCAGGTCTCTGCCTGAAAGGCACCGTGCTCGCACGAAGAATGCGGTGCAGGGCTCTCTGTCGAGTCAACACCGACGGGCTGTCCTTGCCTCGCTGAGACAATTGCGTGTTTATGATTTTGTAGTATGTGATGTCATGAGGGTGTTGGCTTTTAGGAATTTCACTACTGAGGAAGCAGTTTGAAATGCAGGCAGAATCCTCGAGACCTTCGAATATGCACTTGGTTTCTTTTTAGTTAGCTCTGAACAAAGCTACAGATGGATACGTACATACATATTTTTTTAGTCAGGAATTAACATATGGAATATAGAAGAGATTTAAGTGGATACAATACCTGAAGGCAATGTCGAGTCAGTCTGGATTTTCAAACTCTCTTCCTCTACCAGGATATCCATTCTACCAGGTGTCATGCAGGTATATCGTGTTTTAAGTTTTACCTTTTAATGCAGTTGCATATCGAGCTGTAGCATGATGATTGTGTTAACTGATTTTTTTTTCCTATTTCTTTGTTCTTGGAAAAAATTATGAAATTGGAGAGTTAAGAAGCTGAAAACAATAAATACAATTTTAGAATTCTATGTGCCTGACCTTATAGTTAAGTTCATGTTTATTTAAAGCAAATATTTTTTATTTCTAAACATACAAAATATTTTCGGAGTTTTTCTAACTGGAAAAATGAAGTTGTAACCTTGGAGATTTTTTTAAGTGAGTTATGTATTCAGATATTTCTGTCATTTATTGGGAATCAGATATCTACAGTGCTGAGAAAAGGAAATTATACAGATTTCTAAAACATTAATGATTTTAGGTCTTTTTAGGTATAATTACATAAGGTAAATAAACAGAAGTACTTAGTGACATTTTTCTTTTAAGACAGTTCACACAAAATGTACACATGTGTGTTGTGGTAAGGCTAAATTCTACAAGAGTCTTATTTTTTGTTTTTGACTCAACAGTCCTGTTTTATTAATAATCCTTCCTTCTGAAAGTGCTGTATGACAGTTTGCTAGTGAATGGGCTGGGTTCTAACCATGAAATTACTCTTCCTGCTGTAGAAGACTGTAATATTGCATAATAATTGGAGGGAATGTGTTACAGTACTTCTGTGGCTGAAAGAGCTCAGGTTTCTGGCACACCTTAATGTAGGAATGTAGTCTCTGTTTATTGTGTCTAAATCTGAAGTCCCTGCAACAATAACAGAGGGAGGGGAAAATGGGAGTTAGGACAGGAGTTTTGTGCTATTACTCATCTTTCGGTAAGACATATGAAGAGAAGGATAAGAGAATAAGTTAATTATTAACACAGATCCAGAGAATGAATCTGACAGTCTCCATAAACTGCAGCATAGTCAGTGGTATGGGTTAGTTTGGTGAGGCTGCAGTGATGGTCACTTGTGAGTAGAAACAGGAGTGATTCTGCATAGTGTTCATTTAAACACTTTCTTGTGTGTTTCTTGAAATAAATTCCCGTATTTGTATCTCTAATGCCACTGAGGCTGTCTGCTCGAGGGCCACCAGTAAGGTTTTATTGAACCCAGAGTCAGCCCTTGAGAGGTCAACCACAGTGACTCCTCATGGTTGGTTGTCCTTTGGCCTAACTTTAGTGGGTGCTGAAGTCTAGTAACCTTTCTCTTTTTTTTTCTTTTTTTTTTCCCCTGGCCATTTTTAGTGATAATAGGCATGAATAAGCTAGAAATTAGACAAGAGAAATTCAGTAAATGGCAGCTGATGTGAAAACCTTCTCTTCCCACCCGTGTGTTAGGTACTTAGTCAAAGTCACAGCTTTTCACTCCTGCTCCTTAAGATAAGAATGTCCAGAGCCACAACCCAACTCCCAAGTTTCCACAGTGACCTTCTGGACGAGAATGAAGGTCTCATGAGTAGGTTCCAAGTCCTGTGTTGTGAAAAGAGATAGACTAAAGCTCCTGAACTTTTGGATCTCTGTTGCTTATCTGCATTTTGGTTTTAATTCTTCTCTCCTTTCTGTTTCTTACATGGTTTTAAATAGTTACTCAGCATTTCAATGAAGTCTGTGTCTAATAATTTTCAGATAAGACAATTAGTTTCTGTTATATGCAACTGAGCTTATTAAGATCCTGTTTTATGTATGTAAAATTGGGTGGACTCACTTCCTTTAATGACTAAGTCATTCTGACTTTGCAACTCTGTTTCAGTACCTAGAAAGAGAAATTCCTTACACTGACTACAATCACAGATAACTGTGAAATGTAGAATGAGTATTCCTGCAGTCCTTTTAGAGCTCATCCTCAGTGCAGAATTCTTCTTTCAGAATGGTAACATGCATCCATTTTTGCTTGGGGAGTAGTGTACCTTCCAGAGACAGGGCTGAATTAGAGTCTTCATTGCACTCTAGTTGTCATATTCTGGTGGGTGAACTTCTCCCAGTAAAAGAAATAGGCAGTGGGACTACTGTTTATCATAATTGGTTTGTGATCATGATTGGTTTGTGATCTCTAGGGGGAAGGTTAATATACATTGTGCTGAACTTGTATCTGGGCAGATTAAATCTACTGTGGCTTGCTTTTGAGATGGCATAAAAGTTCTGAATGGAGTTCTGGAAAAGCTCTCTCTTCAGGAAGCTTTTTGTCCTTTTTTTGCAGATAAAAGTAATTTTCTACAGATCAGAGTTGTCATTGGGATTGCCTGGTGTTCAGAATGGATCGTGCTTTCTCTTACCCATAAAGAATAATAGTTTTGGAATAATATTTTTGTGGAAATGTGGTCTGAAGTAGTGTCAGTAGCCTGTTTTGGAGGAATGCACAGTCAGTGTTTAGTTTGTTTACGTTTTTCTAAGATTGCTCAGGGCATTGTTTATCTTGGAGATGACCGAGATGCTGTCACCAAAACCGGGTCACTTGGGGTAGCATGGCCTCTTGGTTGGCTGTGGATTATGGCATTGCATAAATCAGGAGTTCAACTTGCGTTCTCTGTTTTTTGAGCCATATTGTAATTCATTTTTGGTATCCGTGCAATGCAGAATTGGTATTTCTTGGGACCTTTTCCATATTTGAAGAAAATTTAGAGATTAATATAATTTATTTTGGGTGTGATAAAAATGCCTCATTTTTTCTTTTATAAGGGCACAACAAAAGGGATCTGATCTAGATATTAGTTGTAGGAAATGCTCCACATGATTGAAAAACACTTGGAGTAATTTATCATCTTCGTTCTATTACAGATTTGGTATTTGACATAGAAACTCAGAGAAAACATGACCATCTATAATTCATCTACTTCAAGATAGGTAGCAGCAAATGTAGAATTTGTTGTTAAACTTGAAATGGTAGCCAAAGTAAGCCTGCAAGTAAACCTGCCATCACTCTAGCTAGTATGGTATAGCCAAGTAGCTTGCTTTTTTTCCCCTGCTTCATGGTGTAATGATGGGTTTTGTTTGTATATCATATGGTGTAGAAGGAAGTCTGTTCAAAAGTCTGTCAAAATAGTCTTACTATCTTTGATTTTCATAAACGTAATCGGTAGAGATTAAGAACAAAGGCTGCACTCACGTCTTTCTCCCAGTTACCCTGGTATGGCAAGAGCTGTTTCTTGTAAGAACATTTGTTATCTCTCATTGCTTTAGGCTGCTAGACAAGAAGAGCGTAGTCTTGTGTGGATTTCTTTGGCAAAGAGAAGACATCCTGTATCCTAGACATGTTTTGTGGAGGAAGCCAAAGCTTTCAGCTCCACTGGGATATCAGCAGATTGTAGCCATTTTTGAAAACAGTCATTGTTTTTTGTTTGCCTCACAGATATATGTTCAAACGCAGGTTTAGTAGGAGGAGTTACGTCTCTTCCCTCACGTGGAGATGTGAGATAATACAAAACCCAACCCTGTCTCAGCTATGGAGCAATTACTGGTGTTTTTGTGGTGTAGTTGGAATTTTGCTGGTGGACTGTGATACCCTTCATAAGAAGATTCCCCTTTGTCCTACCCAATATCAGTACCTTCTGCATCCCTTTGTAATGCTGGAATTTCTTCTTCTAGTGAGGTCGATGGAAACCTCGTTCACAACAAAAGTCTGTTGTTCGGATCAAGACATCCTTGGAATCACACATACTATTGTACATTTTCTGTCTGCTAATAAAGAAAAGGGGGAAAACAGCTGTCCAGTTGTTGATAGTGAAAACTTGTAATTTTGTGAATTCAAGATGAGTCAATTGCACCTGTGCGGTTGATTCTGAATGCAGTTAATGCAAATTCCATCCAGTCGTAGCAATAGCCTGAGTAGCTACTAAAACTGAACCTAAGCAACAAATGGGCAGGGTTTATCTGTGGAAAGAGAAGAGATTTTGCAGCATTAAGCCACTGCTTTTCTTTTAAAGAGGGAGCCACTGCCCACTTCAAATGTTGCCTTTTATTAGAATCCATTTTCTAAATTAAAAAAACCCCAAGCCTGCCGTATTTTAGACAGAGGAATAAATCTTGATCGCTTTCATGTTGTGCAGTGTTGGAAGACACTAAATGCTTTTAAAGAAACCAATTTACTGAGTTTCCTTTGTAGTGTAATTTGACAAGTTTATCTAAATTAAAACCTTTTGAGAAATAATGTGCTCAGGCAAATAGTAACCAAGAATAACAAAAATTATATTACAATATTTGCTTGTTTGTTAGTGTTAGGAAAAGTCTTGGGTAGCTATTTAATATTGCTGCTCTGAATATTCAGCAGTAGGCATGTGTATGACAGGGATTTACAGTTGCATTTTTCTTGGAATAACTAAATCAGTTGAGCAAAACTTCCGGTATTTTATGTCCTTTGTTGGTTCAGAGCTGTTGCCTTTCCTCTGTAGGGAGAAGAGCGGGAGAAAGGGGAGGGCAGAGTTCTGGACTAAATGGACAAAATATATGCAGGAACATGGTGTGCTAAATTCAAGCTGGCCTTAGAAGCTGCTTCCCCATAGAATTTGATTTTTATATATGGCTGCAACAAAATGTAGCTTTCATGTTAGGAGAGGGAGATTGGTCTCTGGTTTTCAGAAAGATAATTCCTTCTTCAGGGCTTGGGAAGAACTACTGAAGAGAGCTGGTGCTGTAGGAATAGATTAAATTCAGATTTAAGTAAGAGAGGGAATGATTAAAATCTGAAGAGGACAGTTCTATGTATTTTATCCTCTGCAATATTTAAAATGTGGGTGGGCTATTTTTATATTAAAATGATTTAAACATTATATATATATAATTGCTTTATAGGCAAATGAAAAGATTGCTTTTAAGCAAAAGACTTTTTTTTTTTTCTAAGGGGCCTCATGATTAGAATGTCAGCAGTTATTTGGGCTTGACAGAACAAACAACGCACAAAAAAGCTTCCCATAGTAAAAAGCAACTCATTAAGCAAGATTGGACTTGAAAAAAGAGTTTAGCTTGCAGGGAATAAATCTTAAGCACAAGGTGCTCTTTGAGAAGACAAGATGATAGGAAAGAAGATGAGGCAGGTTGCAAGGTCATCATCTCTAACTTGTGTCCAGAAGACAGAAGTTCTTGAGGTGTGGGCTGCTGTTGCGGTTCCTCGTGGTGTTGCACGACTTTCCTCAGTTGCTTCCTGGGAAGAGTGGAGCTGGTAGGAATGCATCTCTTACAAAATGCCTCTGATATGGCCAATCTCTTCGCTCTTCCTGATCTCTTACCTCTTGCTTTCCTGCCGGTCCCCCTTTTTTTCATATTTTTTTTTCTCTGCCGTATTTTGTCCCATCTGAACTGGAAATGAAACGCCACTGTGTGCGAGTGACCAGGAGATGGACACAATCCCGCCCGTGGCTCCCTGGTGACCTGCAGGCCCAGCTGTGGAGCTGTGTGTGCTGACGCTGTCCCGGGTTAAGCTGAGCTCCTGTGAAACTGTTGGCAGTGGCGCGGTGCTTGTTTCGCCTCTGTTGAGTTCCGCTGGGCATTGCCTTCTTTAGGCACCTGTGTCACCTAGGGCTCCTCTGTTCTCTCTGTTCACACTCCTGGTGTGGCTCGGGTTACACTTGCTGGAAAGGGTGTAATCAGATGGACGGGTGGCCGATTGCAACAATTCATTCTAAATCGTTCTGTCAGGAAAGAGGAGACTCTGAGGAAAAATGTGAGCATTATGATAATGTTACATATTAAGTGTCCTTAAAAGGAGGCAAAAGAATAAACTGCATATGGTGCAAAGCAGTAGCTCTGATGTGGACTGCTTAATTTCTAATTAATTCTGACTGAAACTTTGAATATTTCTTCTTGTTTGTGCTTTCTGGTATTTCAGGCTCTTATTCACAGAAATGTAATTGTAGTTCTTCTATTGACATTGATATTTGGGTGCCAGAACCAGTTACAGCAAGTTCTGTGTGGCTTTTTTCTTAACTGCTGTTTTCTAACACATTATTCATTATGAAAAAAGGAAAAGTCTATTGTAACTAGAGATTCAGATGTAAAATATTTTGTACTTTCATTATTCGGAGGACTTCAGCACGAAGTGGCGGTTTGTTCCTTTATTTTTGGAACATTATGCATTATTTCTGTTGTTTTAGGGGAATTTGACTGTGTTTTGTGAAACAAAGTTTTGTCTGTGTTGGTATAAATGTACCTTGACTTGGTTGTGTGAATGATGATGGTTCTGAATTCTCTTTGGCTCTTTCTGTTACCATTTCTGCCTCAACAGTTGACTAGTCTACTTACATCATTAAGTTAATGAATTATATCAATGAAGATCTTCGTTTAGAAGTGTGGTTCCCAAGATGTACACTCTGATTGATTCTCTTGAAGCTGAAGGTGCCTGGATACCTCTTGGTTCCTTTTTAAAAATCCTTACAGGAATGTGTCTGAAGGTTTTCTTAGATTTACTTGCAGTGTTGAGAAAGTCCAGGTTAAGCAGTAAAGTGTAGGTCACTAAATCATCCCGTAACACTGTGAGTTTACGCTCTTAATACAGTGGTTTTGAAATTAAATATGGAAACTAAGTTTGAGTCTTAGAAATTGAGCCTATAGAGAAATACTGTTCTTTCCAGAATACATGAAGGAAATTTTGGCTTGTATTAAATCCTGCAGTTTAAAGGATGGTC
Source organism: Melanocharis versteri (assembly GCA_013397845.1). Taxonomy (NCBI): domain Eukaryota; kingdom Metazoa; phylum Chordata; class Aves; order Passeriformes; family Melanocharitidae; genus Melanocharis; species Melanocharis versteri. The sequence continues at coordinate 398,447 of VZTG01007339.1, read as the reverse complement.
CTAGAAGTGGTCCTGGCTTGTGAAGCATTTCGTCGATAATTTCAGAGATGTAAACTAGGAATTTGGTTTGGAGGAAGAGAGTTGAAGTACTGGCAGAATACTTGTAAAGCATAAATTTGCAAGTTTCTTCTTTATGCAAATTCAAAACTTATTAAATCATAATGAGGGCATTGCAGAAGCTTAAAAGTTGTTTTTAAAACAATTAACTATAGGAAAATTAAAACTAATGCTGTGATTTATGTTGATATTTGAATAAGTGTCTGCTAATATTTGAGTTATAACAAATTGTTAAATATAGATTGTATCTATTCAAATCAGATGTAGGTTATATTTAGTCTCACTTCTTATGCTGTTATTTTGGCAGGTGTGTGATTTATGACATTGCTAATCCAGTTTCATGAGTCCTGCAATTCATTTGAAGGGCATCTTCCTGCAGAAAAGGAGCATAAATTTGAGCACTTAGTAAATGGATGCTTATATAGCCCGTTTTTAAATTTTTTGCAGAAAACCAGACTACTTTTTTCTCACGTACTGAGGAGAGCCATCTTAAATAAGACACTTATTTAAGCAGACTGTTGGTCCTGTTGACGTGTAAATGCCTCTGTGCTGCTGAGATGACTGCAATGCAGATAATGCTGATGGTGCTCGCCTTTTCAAAATTTACATCAGGTTTTCAGCTCCTACAAGAGCTTTCATTCACTCATGGCTTTGGGTGAGGAATAATCATCTGCTGAAGCAGACAATTACAGTGGAGAGGACTGTAATGGCTGAGATTATGAGCTCATGTGGGGAGGGTGCCAGGGCACTACATGAGGATGCTGCTTCCCTGGTATGTCTATCTCGGCTATGCCCTGCCCCAAGTGAAAAATCTGATCCCATAGAGCACTTCCTCAGAAACTAAGACCTGTGTCATTTTCAGACAGCGTTGCATGTTATTCTCTTTCCTTGGAAACTCTTGGGTATTGTACCCTTAAGCTTTGCTTGCTATGATATTACTGGCATTAGTTCTCTCTCTCCTTGTGGCTGCTGCCTTCTCCTGCACTGGGACAGCATCTCTGCTCTGTCCTTTCACTCTTCAAATTTCAGCGTTTTGCTACCCCTTTCCCTAAAGTGTTGAAGACCTGCCCATTTTCCCTTTGGCTTTGCAGAGACTCCTGTTAGGGGCCTGGGCTCTGCAGGGCTGCTGCAACATTCTTGGAGCTCTGTAGCACCTCCTCTTCCCTGTTCCCATCTAAGTAATCCACATTTTACCTGCTGCTTTAACTACATCATCCGTTTGAAAAATCCGTTTCTTGGCTCTCCTGTTAAACTGCATCAAGTTCAAGCTTGTCTTTCTTGCTTTAAGACATGTCATTAGCTCTGTCCCCACTCTGGTTTTATACCAGGTTACTCCCTCTGCTTAAGTCTATTCAGAAGTGGATGTAATAAAAATTACTTGCTTTGTGCTTGTGTGCTGTTTACCAGGTAAGATTTCTGGATTTGAAATACATCCTGGTTTATAGAATTCGTAACTGTCAGTTATTCATTTATTACAGTTCTGAAAAAGGTAATTGTCTGGTCTTTCCCAGCTTCTTTTGGCTTTTACTGTTTTCCATTCCCTCCTCCTGTCCCCTTTCAAGTAAAAGCTAGAGTGTTTCCCTTCATTTTCCTACAGCTGTTCGGTCTTTGCCATTGCTCTTAAAAACCAGAAAAGGTTTCCTGAAGGGAAGAAGGGAAGTAAAAGAAAAACTTAGAGCGTTACCCATAATTGTGGAGTCTTTTAATTGTGCCTTTGTCTTCTGTTGGAGAGGGTGAGGTTTGAGGTGATTTCACAGATCCAGAAATACTGTTCACAAGAATCTCTCTGCTGTGAATTGTTCCCACTAATGAAAAGTCAGCATGTGTGTATTGATTAGAAAAATGTATTTGTATTGCAAATCAACTAGATTTTACTTAAAATTATTTTCATGTGTGTCCACCAGGTACTTCTGGTGTTTTAACTCCAGCTTTTCTGAGCTGTTCTGTGTCTCTGAAGAACAGCAGGAAGTGTTGGTATAGCTTTTGGATGGGGAAAGATCAATCAATGTTTCATTCTGATTTTGGCTATTCATGTGGAAACCTTAAAGGAAGGTTTGTTTTCTCCCTGTACTGTGTTACCATAGATGGATAAAATGCAGAATATTTAGTATGTGGCCTGTGTCAAGTTGTTATACTAAAATCTCAGTTCACAATTCAGAATTGTTAAATTAAAGAAAAGCAGCATGGCTCTATTAATGCCTACTAAGAGTCTTTCATGTTCCCTGGCAGAAGTGTTTTTCTTTTATGGATTTATTGCTGCTGTCTGCTGGGCCTGCTTTATTTCCATGTGCTGGAACATTAGGCAAATGTGCAGTGGATTTGGTAATGTAAACTTTTCTATTGCTTTGCACCATGGGTCTTGATTTCACCCCATTGTGCTTTCTCTCTGTGTTCTTTTCTGCCCACTCTCATCCTGCTGGGTCATGATTTGCTGTGTTTCAGATGCTAAAAGCTCCTGAAGATAAGCCCCTTATTTTTAAGTGCAAGCTGTTCTGAAAACTTCAGTTGCTTAAACGTCATAATTTTACATGTTTTAAAACCTAAATTTTCCTAACAATCAAGGCATTGGATGTTTGTACTTTCTAAGTTTGCATAGTCTACTTACTGCAGTGATTTGAAAGAAACTTCCTGGGTACTTTATCAGTATTAATGTATATTAAAATAGTATTTTAAAATATTCTCTTCTCTTTCCGGTTTCAGTTTAGACTTGGGTAAAGTTTGGTTTGTAAAAGTCCATAAACATACTCCCATAATCTCTGTTTCTTGTATTATGACTGTGAATTTTTAGAAGTCGAAAGCATTACAGATGGAGAGTCAATGGCAGCATTTACTCTTTCCTAATTGAATACTGGATGGGTCAGGAACTGCGACAGGAATTTGGGCTGAAGTTCTTTGAAGCAATGCTGGTGCCCAATTAGTTCTGTTAAGCAGTTGTGTCCCAATACATGGATCTATTCTCTGCTCTGTTATTTTTAAACTATTGTCTATTCCTTGGTTGTTTTTCCAGTTCTGAATATCCTCATGCTGCACATTTGTCTTGACAATTTATTCAGCTTCTCCTTGCATCACATATAGCATATTAAGCCCTGCTTGAGTGCTAGCCAGAACTTTTTTGGGAGAGTGATCATTGTTAATCTGCTGATCATGGTTAAGTGCACTGGTTTGGAAGTGGAGATGTGTAAGTGTTGGGACATGTGTCTCGGATCAAGGCCATGCATGTGTGTTTACTTCATAGAACTCTGATGAAATACTGGCAGCCTCGAGTGGAGCCCAGCCGGAGGCAGCTTGTGTTGTGCAAGCAATCGTGGTTCAGGTTTAGAAGTGTGGTTCAGATGGTTGAATCGCTCCTTTCAAAGAAAGATGCCCTTTCTGGACAGTGGCAAGAAAAACTGCTGTAGACCAAACTGATAAACTCATAGGGCATGAATTGTCCTGTGAGAATGTGCAGAAACAGGTTTGAATGCAAGAGTTGCTTTGACTAGGCTGCTATGCTACTGTCAGCTTCCTTACTCACGACAATATTTATCTTTAAAGCTTCAAAGTCAGAGCCATGCCAGCCACCATGGTACTCAGTACTAAGGCCATCTTTTTGAGCTCAAAACATCATCATTTGTTTCCAAATGGCATCTCTAGCTTTCTTTCAGCTGCTGATTTATTCTGGATTCAAAGTTGTCATGGTAGGGCTTGGGTTATGATGTGCTCATTCGCACATATTGCTGGGTTCTGTGGAGAATTCTCACACAAACTGAGGAAGTTTTCTTTGGTGATAAAGACAGGCCAGAAAGCAGGAGATACTGATAGGACAGAGGTGACTTCTCAATATTCATATCAGACAACTGCAAAACTGCTGCATGGACGTCAATTAACATTTTCACGAAAAACCCTATAGTTCTATTACCTCGGTCAGATGTGATTGGTAGTTTGGTGGTTGCCTAAGCAGGCGTCCTCTTGTGCTCTTCTGGAAAAATGCTGCCAAAGTAGTGAGATCAGCAGCAGTCACACAAATGGTGCTTGAAGAGATGAAGATAGTCAAGACACAGGGAAACAATCTCTACCACTATGCTTCCCATCCAACCTGGTTTTCTGCTGCCCTTCTCAGATTTATTGTTTGTTTTGATGGGCTTTTGTTTGTTTGTTTTTAAATGAAAATGGTAGTAGTTTAGCTTTACTTCTGCAACATACAGCACACTTGTTTTTTGCAAAGTACCAGTGCCCTGCAGTGTGTTTCAAAGACTGTGTTGTCTTTTTGCTGCCTGTTTGGATCACTGTGTTTTGGTGCTTGCATGAAATTACACGGGAATCTAATCTGATAATTATATGGTCACTGAGTAATCACTAGGAAGGCTCTTGTAAGAGTATCTCCAGATTAATTCCTTGAGGATTTCTTTTATAGTTTGATTAGTGAAGAGCAAAGGATTTTAAACTCTGATTTATTGTGAATGTAGAGCCAAAAGGACGCTTACGTGAGAAGTGACTGCTGGTATCTCTTAGTACAGTTTTGAGGCAAATAATTTTGTGGTGTAAACAAAGGAAGAACTTTTTCACTAAATATTAAAATTTCTACGTATACAGCAAAGTGTAAAATGTGCATTTTTTTCTATTTCCTACTTTGGAAGAGGTGGTTATAGTTTTAACTTGGAACTTGCTTTCCTTAAAGTTATACCGCATGCTGAAATTTTGTATCCTTAAAAATCTAATGTTCATAATTGCTCCTAAAATGTTACTTGCCTTTTACAATGTGTACCCTGATGTTTGTGATTTTGGAAGTTCTTTTAAGATCCTTCAGGAAAATGAGCTAATGATGGAAATAATTTCAGTAGCTTGATTAATGTGATTAATATTATTGGTGTCTGGAAGCTGTTGCTCCTGAGTCACTTCTCCTTTCTCTTAGTAAAACCATTGCTTTTGAGTCTGATACAACAGAAGTTAAATGCTTCTGTGCATAGAACAAACTGAAGCATTCACAGCATTTGAGAAATTGCCAAGTATGAGGGCTTTATAATTCAACAAATAAAATTGGAAAATTGGAATTGGCTTATTGGCTCTTCTTGTTTGAGTTTAATATTATGAGTTCGTGTTGGAAGTTGATACTGGCTTCCGTCACTTCATAATTTTATCAATAAATTTTAAAATATAAGGAATCCAACATAGAAGTGTTGTAGAGCACAAATGTAATTAGTTGTTGCTAATAGGTGAAGTCCCAGAACGGAGGAAAGCCAGACACTGCAGTAACAGAATCGTTCTTCTTATCCCTTTTATGTATTTTATGTAGATGGGATACGATGGAGGTGCAAGTCAGAGTGCTAGAGATAGCCAGGAAAATGTTTGGAGTGATTTAAGGTATAATTAGGTAGCTGGCAGGATGAAAGTTTATTCCTTTATTTTAGATTTGACTTTCAAGGATGCTTTGTCTTTAGTTCAGGCTGTAGTAAATTTCCGAGAAGCTGAGATCACTCCTTTCTCACCCTGCTTGTGATACTGGTTGAGCATGAACGTAGGATCAAATTTTACTGTGAAAAGGAAAGTACAATGGGTTTGTGTGTGCATGTATAAGACTTGTTACTTTAATTATTGTTTTAATGGTTATTTCTAAAGATAATACTCTAAAACCACTGTCACGCTGTGGATTGTTCATCTTGAGTTCTGATCCTTTTTTTTTCTTTGCTGCACTAGAAAATCTTACCCATTGTTGAAGTGAAATCCACTGCATCTTAGCAGATTAGATACATTGTAGCACAAATAACCTGCACATCTCTGTTTCTTCCAAATAAGCACAGCTCTTTGTGATCAGCTGTAAGACAAATAGCTGGGTCTGACACTTCTTAAAAAGGCTTGGATTTTTCAATTGATACTGGTAATTGCTATCAATTGAGGCTTTTGTGATAAGGACTGAATACCTTAATATTTCATAAAAACCTCTATTCGGGCACTGTATATTAGTGGTTTTCTGTCTTAATCAACCCAGTCTGGATTCAAGGTATTGATGTAAATAATTCCAGGAGTCCCCCTGAGTTGTTTGGTTCCTGTAGGAAATTTGATTGAAATCAGTGTTGGTGATAAAACCTCTACTGGTTTTAATCATTAACTTCTATAGTATGACAGCTTAAACAAAGTAAATACAGGTTATTAATGGTATGGATTTTTATTTAATTGATTTTTCTAATCAGTATACATGCCAGAATTTTTTCTGATGCTGATTTAGAACATTCTGCCTGTAGAACTTGCTAGGTTGTGTGAACAAGCCTGCTGCTGTTAAATGGTGCATTTTAGAAAGGCAGTCATCACTCTTGCTTGATCATGGTTTGGAACGATATGCAGAAATAAAGGGCTTTGGCTCCCTACCACTTCTTGCCCTTGGAGTAATAAGCAATTCAACACTAACTCTTCATAGAAGGACACTTCTTTTTGGTAGAAAAATATGTATGTATTTTCTAAGGATAGTCTACTTTTTGTGCTTTTCTGTTTCATTGAGTGCCTTGATGGGTTCTGGATGACAATAAAAATGATGCCCTTGACTTAGAAAAAAAAATAAACCAAACCATTGAGCTGCATAGGAAGTTAAATACTAAGATGAGAATTCTTTTATATATATATCTAACAGCCATGTACTTTTTAAACATGTACTGTTCCTTTTTTGCCATCTGTGTTCTTTTAATGTCTTTGTGGTTTAAATCACTTCCTGCGAAAAAGTTATTTCTAGACATTTTGGAGGCTTCTGCAATGTTTGTGAAGTACTTGGCTTCAGTGCAGTACTGTCGGTACTATTTGTGGTATTAGTGAAGCTGTTTGGTTCAGACATAAATTCTTCAAATACTCAATTTTTTGCATCCTCCCAAAATTTCAAGTTTCTTGCAATGTCGTTTACTTTCGAAGGATCAGTAGTGAAATCATGATTCTCCATGTAACACTGCCTTCTCAGTTGTGTCAGGATCTTACTGATCAATAAAGTTACTCTTTCTCACTTTATGGAACACGTTTTTGTTCTCCCCATTGAACCCGAAACTTGTAGGTATTGATGCTTTCCAAGTGTCCTTCTTGCATATTTGTTTAGGAAATCTTTCACTAGAAGATCTTTTCTAGGTTGAATCCATAGTTTGTAAGGACATGCTGTAATATCAGCATATTCGCTTTGTTCCTATGTGCTTTTCTTCTTGATTTGTTTTGTTCTTCGTATTGCAGTTAGGGGTGTTTAGCCTGCAGAAAAGGAGGTTCAGGGGGGACCTTATCACTCTACAACTGCCTGAAAGGAGGCTGTAGCCAGGTGTGGGTTGGTGTCTCCTCCCAGGCAGCCAGTGACAGGACAAGAGGACACAGTCTTAACCTGTGCCAGGGGAGGTTTGGGGTGGACATCAGGAGGAATTTCTTCACAGAAAGGGTGTTGAGCGTTGGAATGGGCTGCCCAGGGAGGTGGTGGAGTCACCGTCCTAGGAGGTGTTCAAGGAAAGGCTGGACATGGCACTCAGTGCCATAGTCGGGTTGATGTGGTGGGGTTCATAGGTTGGACTTGATGATCTCAGAGGTCTTTTCCAATTTCTAATTGCTTCTGTGATTCTGAATCTGTATGAATTTGTTTGCATAGTCAAAACTGAATGCATAGTGGTCCAGTTTTGTTTTTGTTTTTTTTCTCTTGTGGTGTGTCCTTAAATGCCCTTAACATCAAAAGAAAATGGGATTTTTTCTTTTCCGGGCAATCTAACTACACTCTCAGTTGATTCATGTCTTCTGAAACATGTTTAAATATTAGTTTTTCCGCCATTTGACCTTTTTATCTTAATTTGTATATTCTTGCATCATAGGACTTTTTTATGTTTCCTGATAGGACATGTCATGGTGGATATAGGCTAGGAAGTCAGGTTTTTCCTTTGTAACATGATCTAACCTGATCTTCAGTAATCCAACACTAACTCTTCACACAAGGACACTCTTCTGGTGGAAAAATATGTATCTCCTGAGAATAGTCGACTCCACTTCTTGTCATTTGCTACTTGATTGATGTTCAGAATGTACTTTAAATATTATTGTCTGATGATAGGCTATAGGACAGCTACAAATAACAGCAAATTATGAGATTACCAGGGTGTATCCATTTGCAAACTTGTTGGAGAAAAACATGGCTATGTGGTTATATAAATAACTGCTGTAGTTGGTATTTTGTGGTAGCATGGAGAAGAATTAAAATTAAGTGTTCCGCTTTTTATCCCCTTGTGTATTTTTAGCAGGGAACTGAAAACATTTTCTAATCCCCAGAATTCTTTATGCACACTATGAGCAATGAATAGCCCTGTCAAAGTAGGGACTTACGTTTAAGAATCTGCAGGATTCAAAACATGATGGCTTTTAATTAATTTTTTAAAAACAGTATCTAACCCATTATATTTTGGAAAGCCCACAGCTGCATTTATAATTGTCTTTTTTCTTTTTTTCCTCAAGACTAGAAAAGACATGAGATGTCTTGCCCTCAGCTTTGCTTCCACTCCTTTGCAGGTAACCAACCAACCTGTGGGGATATTGGTTTGGACAGTGAGTCCCTGATAAACATTTGAGATTTCCTACTGAGGTGAATTACTTACCTTAGTCTCCATTCACATGAAAAATATTCTGCCAGTCATCCTAAAAACCATATTTTGATAAATGGTAAGTGTGAAGTCTGAACGTGAGGAAATAAATACGAAGAGCAAGATGTTCGGGGGGGAAAAGATCCCATTATTCTTGCGATTTTAAATTAATGTTTTAATTTTTTTTTTTTTTTAGAAAGTAGAATTTAGTTTCACTCAAACTGTCAACAGAATGAATTTCAGTAATTAAAATTCCTATTGTCTTCTCCAGGCATGTGAAGGTTTTTGTTGTTGTCGTGGTGACAGTTGAGTGACAAGTTGAAAATGAGTAATTGCTACTGAGAACTCCATTATGAACATTTGCAGTGTTTCAGAAAGGATTTCAGGATGAAATAGGATTTCTTTACTGAGCTTTCAAAACATATATGGTGGACATCATACACTCAGCAAGGGAAATTCTGCATTCTTGATTTTACAGCCTCCACAGTGCTTTTACCCCTGTAAAAATGGTTCTGTGATTTTAAAGATGATGAGGGAAGTGAGATTTGCAGGGTACAATTGTGTTTGTTAGTTGTGATTACATCAGGTAGTGCTGTACTGAAGTTTGTGTTTGTCTCAAAACTCTGTATTCAACAGTCATCCACTCACACACATCCTTGTTACCACATACCTGCTGTTCTTCAAATACAAGATACTTTCTTTAAGTTCTGAGAGCTGTTTTAGGGGAAATATTTTAATTCCTGAAGGTCATTATTATGCATTCACTTGGCTGTCTGAGCTTATATTCTTCTTACTGTTGGTAAATACAAATTAATTTATAGTAGCTTACTGATGTATCGGCTTTCTGATAATCAGCTGAATCGGAAGTTTCTCTTGGATTTTAACTGGTGCAATTTGACACCTTTGATACCTTTATTACAAGGAGGACATCATAATCAAAACCTACGTGCTTCTACTAGATGTGTAAAAGATCAGCTTTGTGCATTTTAAGAACTTTATTCTTTAGGAAATGTGTGTAATTTCAGAAGTGTCTAGAGCCTCAAAGTGAAAACCTCAAGTATGCACGTATGTTCATACATGTACGTATCTTACATGTATATTTCTTTCTGCATATGTATCTATAAAAGTACAAGACAATGTATCTGTAAACATATTTGGGGGAGGGGAATAATTTTAATTTTTGGTTTGGGCCACAGTAGTTGAGGAAGACTTGTAAGCCTTATTTTCTGCAGACTGTCACTGAAACAGTTGAAGAGCTGAAGGACTGCTGCGCTTGTGGAAGAAAACTCTACTGAGACTATGCAATGAAATTTTCTCCATAACTGTGAATTTGACCAAATTGGTCAAATTTTTCTCAGAGATGATGAAATATCTTAGATCTGAACTGTCATTCTGTGCTTGGTAAACCCTGACAGGATTTGGTTTCATTTGCTAAGGAATAAGTGAACTGAGGGCGTTCAAAGCCTTTTTTTCTGTTTGCTTCTGATTCATAACTTTATGAGCTCAGTCATTCAGAACGTGTTCTTACATGAAAAGCACTGTTTAAACATGGGGTTAAATACATTACATTAAGAGCACTGAAGTGTATTTTTCACTGCATACAAGCTTTAAGTATCATTGTTTTCTATATATTCTCTCAGTAGACTTACACTTTCCAAGATTACCACTCTCTGTTTTAACTCTTCCTGGGGGTAATGATTTTTAAGATGTCTTTTTGCAAAACTGGCATGTAAGAATCCTTTAAAGACTGGCAGAAAGAGGTGTACTGCTTGATGCCCGTTGATCTTAATTCTGCAAACATTGAGAAATGTGAGTTGTCTAATTTGAGGTGTTTGAACTAAGCATGTCTTTACATTGTAGTAGGTAAATTACAGATTACAGCTGTAACCAGTTTTTACATTGTAGTAGGTAAATGCCATCTCAGTTTTTCCAGGTTTCATTTGTATGGGTTTTTTTTTTTTTTTTTTGGGTCTATGAAGTAATTTAAATATTACCAAAGCTGTAATTTAGACTTTCAGGTGATACCATTAATACATCTCAACTATGCAAAGGGTATTATTATTATAGCACTATTGTAAAAGTCTTGCTGTTCCTTGGAAATTGTGGCTTCTGTCCCTGCAGGAATTTTTCCCTTCCTCATGAAGATAATTCACTTTCTGGTTAATTATCCAAACAATATTTAGTTTGTTTGTTTTAAACTGCTTTGTGTTTTAAACTGTAGTGTGCTTTATTTTCTTACTAGCAAAAATACCTCTGATACTACAGTCATATTGACCATTATAATTACTTTCCATTAAGGGAGTTTTTAGTGTGATGAGTCGTTTCTAGGCATTTTCATTCAAATAATGTACACAGTACAGGTTCAGAAAATACAGTAGCTGATTCTGTTCTGGAATACAAGAAAAGAATGCACACAGAAGTTTGTCATTTAAAGAAAAATAAATGGAAGTATCACAAAATAGGGTTTTTAAAATGAGGTGAATATAGGCAATATGAGGCGAAACTGTTTTGTGATCCAGTAAGCAAACAATGTGATCTCTGCCTTTTGTGTAAAATAACCATATTTCACACTGGAAAATAATAATAAGGGCCTGTAACTCGTACTTCATTCCTTAATCCTCTGCAGGAATTCTGCTTCGTGCCAGTTAAAATAATGTGATTAGACTTCTAACTACAAAAATATTAGATGGACAAAAGCATGCGCAAGCCAAGAAAAATTGGTATTTTACAAGCTCTACCTTAATCTGCACTTTGCTACCTGCTTTGTACTAATTCTTAATTTATGATTAGGAAGCGTTACCCGCTATAGTTCAGGGTTTTGTGGGTGTTTAAGTAAATTATATGGGTTTAGCTCTAATAAGTGTTATTCGTGCTTTTTAGGAGTATTAGCTGTTAAAATTTGTTCTTAGAAACTCCACAATGGAAATACAGAGATGCTGTAGTGCAGTTTTCTCTCTTTGGTCATTCTGATTTTCCAGCAACAAGAAAATGATTGTGAATGGAAACATCTCAATACGTAAAATGGTATTCCTGATAGAGATGAAGAAAATACAATAAGGAAGAGAAGGTGTCCCAGAGCAATGTTATTTTGTAACTCAAGGGCTTACTTTCTGATTTTCTCGGTATGTTTTTGTGCCAGCTTTTTGCAGATGCTGATAGTTCTCCATGAATCAAGCGTGTAAAAAGTTAGTGGGAAGTGAGAAAGGTTGAGATGGATGTGTCTTGAACTTCAGCTGGTTTTTGGAAGATAAAATGTGTCTCTGCTGTCTGTGCTTGTAGGTCAGGATTTCTGTAGTGACCACAGTGTTATGACAGGCTGCTTGGATTAAAAGTAGTGCATAGGGAAAATCCTGCTGAAGGGTGAATAGTTTAGAGAGGCTGGGGGTGGAAGAGCCTGAAGCAATAAGTGCACAGTGTTGCTACGATATTTGGAGATAGGAGTGTCTGAAACATATTTACAAAATAGTACCGTAAATACAGGCCCTGAGAAGATTTAAAATGAAAAGTTTTCCAAGAGTCTATTGTATTATGGAGGTTGCAGTTAAAGTGGTGTTGTGAAGACTGAATTGGGAATCTCATTTTAATTATTTCCTGAGAAATCTGCTAATTGATACCGTTGAGATTTAATTTGTAGATACAACTGCTGCTGCTAATGTCCCACATTCTGCATTCTGAATTTTCTGCATTTTAAAAAGTCTGCTTAATTTGGAATCTCATAGGTCAGTTAACACTTCAGTTTTGATTCGTGAATTTATGAATATATAGTGATCTTGATTGTAGAAGTTGTATAATCATACGTTAATATAACCTATGTGTTTATAATGTGATTATAACATTGTTACACATTAGTTGTGTGAAGAAGAGGACAGGATAATTCTATGATGAACTGGAGCTACCTGTCCTTCTAGCCCCAGGGAACAGTTGGGAGTTCAAGGAACAGAAGAGAACATCTCAGTTGTAGGGGATTGGGAAGGAAGGAAAATCCCTGCAGTGTTTACATGACTCTCTTTGGTTGCTGGAATTTTGTTTGCCGAAGGGAAAGTCCTGTGACCTGAGCTCTGTGTGTTGCAATACAATGTGCCCAATGAAGGACGTATAATTTTTTTGCTAGTCCAGCCACTCGTGGTGGTTTTAGGTTGTAGGTGGTTTCTGAGCTCTAATGATAGTTTTCCAGCTCAGGTGGGTCCGGAGGGAGGCTGTGAAGATGACCAGAGGGCTGGAGCAACTCCTGCACGAGGGAAGGCTTAGAGAGTTGGGGTAGTGCAGCCTGGAGAAGGCTCCTGGGAGACCTTGTTGTGGCTTTTGAGTACTTACAGGGAGCATATGGGTGGGGATGGTTTCATTATTGGAGTGTGGTGATAGGATGTGAGGTAATGGCTTTAAACTGAAAGGGGGCAGGTTTCGATTAGACACTAGGAAGAAATTCTTTACTGTGAGGGTAGTGAGACACTGGAACAGGTTGTCCAGAGAAGTCTTGGATGCTTCATCCCTGCAAGTTTTCAAGAACAGGTTGGATGGGGCTCTGACCCACCTGTTCTCACGGGAGATGTCCTGCCCACGGCAGGGAGGTTGGAAATAAATGATCTCTAGGGTCCCTTGCAGTGCCAACCATTCTGATTCTGGGATAATTACGCTGGAGTGACATTACTTCCTAGATAGGCATCCCATTATTTTAACTGAATGCTGTTTTAATAGGATCCAGCTGAAAAGTACACCAACTTTTTAACGGTTATGTCAGGTAACAATAGAGCTAATATTACTTCTAGTATCTTAAGTGACCTCTGCCTATTCTGCCGAATACAGAGACACACCAATTCTACAAGCATGTAATGGGGGTCAGGTTGAATAAACTATTTAAGCAACTTACAGGACAGTCCTTGAAAAAGTTCAGTTATTCTCTTGTATTTGTTGCTTGCTTATTAATGACTTTTTTATCCTTCTGTTGGTAAGCAGTTAGAAGTGTGGCATCCTGGATGTGTCTTTGATACTTGGCATTAGATGAAGGTTCCTTGCTTCCAAAAATAGTTGGTGTTACATGTCATGGATATGGATTATTTCTTTTCTCTCAAGAATTTGCTCTTAGCTGTAGCAGAAAATACCTTCAAAATTGGACCACCATCCTTGTGTTTGTGATTTTATGGGTAGGGTAAGATCACCTAATAAAAAGGGCACATCTGTCCTTTTTCTTCCTTTGGGTAAACTTCTGGGGAAGACTATTAGGAAACATTGATATTCCTGGTCCTGCTGTCAAGGCTCTTTTTTTCTTTTTCTTCCAGCAGGTTTTCAGTACGAGATGCAGGGAGATGGTCTCACACACAATTCACAGCAAAGTACCTGGCTGATTTCTTTCTTTTGTTGTCCTTCCCTACAGGGCATGCTGACTAGTCGCGAACATTCTTGTTGGAACTTCAATCAGTTACATTTTTTATTTTCTTTAGATCCTGTTTACTTAAAACAAAACTCTGTCTATTTCCAAATACCGTCTATTTCCAAATAGAACTTTAGTGGGTTTTTTTTCTTCCCACTGTAACTCTCACTTGTAATTTTCTAAGGCATCAACAAAACAGCTTTTGTGTCTATTTTGTAGTTCTCATGCTTACCTTTATGTCAATAGAATTATTTGGGAGTGAAAACAGGTATGTAAGGAATCTAGAACCAAACATTTTGAGGTGCCAAAAAGTTCAAGCTGCTCTTTCTTTGTGTCTTTAGAATAGAATGTCTTATTCTGCAAATCTTTCCACATCCAAGGGATGGAGAATATGCACACGGTCTTTGCAGGATTTTTGAGCTCTCTGATTGTAGTTAAATTCAGAAGCATTAAAGCTTGAAGTCATGGCATATAATGTGAGGACTCCAGAATGCTGGGTAGAAAGCAAAGTGTGTCATACAAGTTAGGAATAATGAATTTATTTTTAATTTTTCCTGGAGAGTGTCTTTGTATTCAGAAATGGGACATTTTCGCTCCTTTCACTTTGATTTGACAGTAATTTGCATTAAAATGTGGTTGTGTCTTTCTAGTGTTGTGCTTTGAGATGAATGAATGTTGCCACTCATTGCTTCTGGAATTTCATCTGCTCTATTAACGTCACTGGCTTAGATTTAGATTCTTAGATGGTTTTCAAAGAACAGTAATAAGATGACAGCATGTGATACTACGGAAGCAAGCATTTTCTGGGTCATGTTACGCTGAACTTGATGTTTCAGTGCAATTATTTATAAATTGTGCCTGGGTGAATTAAGTTCAGAGAGACTAGAAAGTAACTGAGCAGAAAGATTTTGATTAAGTAGTATAGGAAAGTTCATCTCAGAGTGAGCTTGGTTTTGGAGACTTATATTTGGAGATGCAAGTTTTCGCATGGCATTGATTGGTTCAGTTTTGAAGAACTGCACTGGCAATTTAATCTTGCCAAGTAATTTTGCTGAACTTGCTTGTGGGTGTTGCAATGCATTAAGATTCATTATGCTTGTACAGTCGTATCCTGTTTTACAGTGTGTTACCTCACAGCTCTGAAAGAGTGCAGGAGGAGGAAAGGCAACCACCTTCTTCCCACATCCATACAATTAGTTCTCGAAGTGAAAAGAGCACTTATGTTGGCAAAATGTTGTTTTCAGAATAAGGATGATTTTATGTTGGATGAAAATATTTTAAAGAACAAAATTCTAGGCACTGGGAGAGGTTTTCTGTAAATCCATAAACAATCAATCTGGAAGGCTGCAGTGTGTCTTGTTTATCTAGATTCAGGAATTTCAACCTGTTCTCGCTTCTCAGCTTTGCTGGAATTCTTTGGAAAGGTTGAAGTACTCCTTTCTGCTATTGAAAAACAATGGATGTTTTTGCTTGTATGTACTGCAGTAGCATCCTGAAAGCTGCAAATGACGTTAAGAGTCTAAATTGGTAGGCACCTTGTCTCTCTTTTGAAGGTCTAAAGTGTTAATAAAATGATGATTTCATAAAAATAGGAGGACTGAACAGGAAATCTGCTTCAGAGCTAAGATCTGAATCCTGATCTCCCAAATCCCAATGTAGTAGTGCCAAAACCATTAACTTTTTAAATCTGTTAATGATGGAGAAAAGCTTCAGGTATTGCAAATCTAGACACTTTCACTTTTCTTGTGGGCAAACTTAATTTCTCTGTAAAGACACATTTTTAAATCCCAACTGAGTATCTAAAATAACTGAAATTCATCACTCCATGAATTCAGATTTTTTCAAGTTTATAATGCAAAACTGATGAATATAACTTCAAAGCAGAATCACTTCATAAGTGAAGACTTATTCAGCAGAAATCAGTCACTCTGATTTCTTTATTCTTTCAAATTTCTTATTTGTTTTGAGGTAGACTCTGCAATTGCAGTCTACTAAGTTATATTTCTGGGACAGCACACATTCAGAGAAATGATTTGTGACCTTGATTCCAATAGTTCCAATAGCTGATGGGGAGAAATTAAAATGAAATTAACCTGAAATTAACTTTCTATATGAAGAATATAGTAAGTTTTCAGAAGGGAATAATATAGGGTATGTCCAATTACTTACTGTATTTCCTCTTTGAAAGTTTTGACTTTCTGTAATCAGTTTAAGTCACGGGAAAAGTGAGTGTGTAAAACAAAACCAAAACACACACACACAGAGGAACGAACTGATACAACTGAATATTCTTTTGCAAATAATTATATTGCTAGATTCTACATTTATATAAGCATTTTCAGAAACATTGCGCATTTTCAGGAACATTGCACATTTTCTATAATGAATAAATTCAAGTACAGTGGAAGCACTGGAAGCATGGAAAGGTATTGTGATGCTTGTAATCCTCTTGATTAAATATTAATGCATATAATGCTTGTCATGGTGCACTTGAAGTTTTTGCATTTTAAAAATGAGCATTGAATAAAACCCTTTTTACTATACATTGCTCTGAATTTACCAGGAATGTCTAGCTCTTAGTCTGGCTCTGTTCAGTCATATGCTTTGGAGTACTTTATTTTTGAAAGGGAAAAAAAAAATAATTCCCTGAATGGTGAAGGAGTATTTAATATCTGTATTTTCAAGAGATTACAAAGTTTTCTGGAAGTTAAAAGATCCACATTTTTCGAAGGCATTCTGTCATCGTATGTTCTGTTAAATAATTACCTAAAGAACAAATATTATTTCATGTGAAGTTACTTCACCTCCGTAGCTGCCAAGTTTCAGTCACATGCTTGACAGAGGCTTTCTTGGTGTTGGGAGGACTTAATGCAGGATCTGAAGAAGTTTTTGGAATTTCTTTGAGTCTCTAATCCCGTTCTCACCCCAGGCCTTGTCGGCGACGTGAGAGCTCTGCTGCTGGCAGCTGCTCTTGCTCTGCTGCTGCCCTTGCCTGTGCCTCGGCTGCTGGGGGAAGCCAGCCAGCAGAGACGTGCGGTCCCAGCGGTGCCTGAGCTCTGCCCTGCACCTGCAGCAAACGGGGGGCTGCCTTGAGGCCGGGAAGGGAACCTGCATGGGGCTGTCCTCACAGCTCAGGGACGTGGCAGGGAGCTCGCCCTTGCATGGCCAAGGTGAGAGGGAGGCGGGTGTCGCTGCAGGTGCCCTGGCTGAGGTCTGGTTTCAGGGCATGTGTGTCTGATGCTCGGCGATGTGAGCTGTGCTGTGCAGCCCCTGGTGATGGAGCAGCATCAGCGGGAGCAGCGCTGTTGTACCCTTGGAGGTGTTTTCTGTGCAGCCTTCGCTCCGGTGACAAGGGAGGGTTCTGCTGGGGCCGCAGAGCTGTCGAGCTGCGGGACAAGAACCAGGCCAAGAGGTCACAACATGCTGCACAAGTGGCCCAGGAGGAATGCAGCTGATAGCTGCCCTATATATAGTGATGTGCTAAGAGCTGGCTTTTGGCTGCGTCGTGCTGCAGTTTTGCTCCCTGGAGCTAAGCAGCCTGATTTTGTCTGTGTTGGCTGTTGGCGTTTTGGCCTTCATGTGTAGTTGTTCACTTCCAGTCATATTGTGAAAGGTGGTGGTAGTTGCTTCATCTTTTCAGTTACTTTAAAAAATAATAGCAGTCTCCATGCTTAAGGAAGGGATTTTCATCTTCTCCAATAGAATAATGTGGTTACATGCAGAGTGTCATTCAGAACCGATTTTGAAGCCTCATGCTGTCCCCTGAAGACTGCATCCTATCTAATAATGCATATTGATGTTTGCTAATCTAAATTAAACCTCTGAATCGCTTCACGGAAAACCAACAAGGTTGTTTTACGAGTGCGTTTGCTAGCTTGAGCACAGGATGAGTGCAAGCGTGTTTCTTGATACATTCATTACTTGGGCTGTTTTCCTTAGCCACTAGATCTACATATTGTCATCAGTTGTGTGTACTCTGGACTTTTACTGAGCTGGTTGTTTGGGCACTTGTTAATGTGTCTATTTAGAGGCATTAAGAAAATGCAAGTGTTTCTTCTGGGGCTGGGTTGTTTTCAGTGCCACTCTTGCCATTGTATTTTATTCTATTATTTTATTCTCAAATTTTTACCTTCTGACAGTGCAATGTGTTGACTCAAGAAATGTAGCAGAGAATGTGATTATATGAGAGTTTTCGTAAATTTCATTTATGTTTGGTTCACATGCTTAGGCATGCAGCACACTAAACTCAGCATAACTTATGCAAGTAATGTAAATTGTTATTAACCAACTGCTGTAGGTTATATTGTGACTTGCCATGCTTTGATTACAATAGTGGGGAGTTGGGGGTTGGGGTGGTGACGCTGGATGACTGAAAATAGTTGCATTTCTGGAGAATTAGTTAATTGGTTTGTGTTTAGCAAAGAAAATTCTGGAGTTACACACTGAAATAGTTCATTTTCAGAAGTTTGTTTGGCTTTCTGCAGTGAGTAAAATAATGAGAATTAAACTGGAGATATTTTAGAGGTTGGAATTATTTAGTACAGGGTTGAAATGGTTAATATATTAATGATTGCATTTTTTCTTCTTTGAATAAATGTTGTCTAGTAGTGTTACGTATATTTTAGCATATTTTCCATTCTGTATATGCCAAAGAAAATACTTTAACTCTACAGCAATGTTTCTGTGATTATTTGGAGATGTCTGAGGAGTTTCTGTGCTTGTCTGACTTGGGGCCACTGAGTATTTCTACATCTCTGTAAGGAAAGTTGGCTCTAGGTTATTTCTTTGGGCAAGTTATACTGAAATAGTCAACTTCAGGTAGCTGTATCTCTTTATATTTATATAGCTATAAATCCCCTCCTTTTTTTTCTGTAATGCCAAAGAGCTTTTTGTTGAATTACAAAGATATTTCTGTGTACTTTATAAACTGTGCATAATCTAAAAAGAGACTCTTCCATATCTGTTTGACAGTTCCAATCCCTAAAACGTTAATCTTGGCTCTGTGTGTGATTTGCAGTAGCGTTCTGGGAGCAGATGCTGATGTCATGGCTTTAGAACGTGTCAGTATTTCAGTGCTGTAGGTGCTGGGCTGCTTTGGAAAGGAAAGTAACACCGAGGTGTATAATTCACAGCTCTGAAGAGTCGGCCTGAAAAGCTCCATTAATTCATACCTGTTGCTCTAGGCAAGATGATCTTGCATTGCTAATCTTCTCTCAAGCAAAAGCTTGGTATTATGTGCCTCTCAGGAATACTGTAGTCCATTTCATACTTAAGATTTGATAAGAAAAAACATTTTACAAATTTACAAATTTTACGAACCTTGGAGGAGATATATTACATTTTATCCAATGCAGTGAATTGAGTGAGGTAAGGGAAGGAGGAACTCCTTTAAAACAGTCAAGAATCACACAAACCAAAGGAAATAACTTTGTTGCTGTAATTTTATCTTTTTTTTTTTGCCTAAGCTGCAGATGAGTGGAGTTGGAAGTGCTTCAGAATTAACCACAAGGCTTCCATAGGCTGGAATGGTTTGTTACTAATGAAGGAACTTTTATTAATATATATGCCAGTAAACATTATCAGCCAACCCACAAGAATAGGTGTGTGCTCTGTGGGAATTGTTTCTTCATACTAAATGTTAATTCAGTTAACACAATTCTGATATCTTTGTTTATTCTTCAGCCTGGTGTCTGAAGGGCATGAGGTTTGTAGGATTATGGTCAGTACCTCAGTTGTATTGTGAAGCTGTGGAGGACATGGGTAGGGCTACAGAAGGGCTACAGACCCATGGATGTTTTAAATGACCTTAACTAGGAAGGGCTTTGGTTGGACGTTGTGTCCTAGCAGATAAAAAGCATGGGAACCCAGCCTGCATAAATTCTCTACTTCAATGGAACATTTTTTAGTAGAATGTAAATGGACTTTGGATTTATTTATTTGCTGAAGGAGTTAATTAATGGTGTTATTAAAGACTTAAGGAAGAAATCAGGTTTTAATGCTCTTTTGAGTTTTTCTTCTAAATGATGTGGAGTTTTTACATTTTTCTCTTTGCAAAATCTGTTACATGAAACTTGCTTGTTTGTTTTGGGGTTTGTTCGCCTTTTTTTGCCTTTGTGATAGAAATAGGAATTGTACCCAGCCTTGTGATAGTTGGGCAGCTTGGATTGGGTGAGGCCTCAGCTCTCCTGTGCAATCTTCTGCACAGAGCACGGTCAGTGGTGAGGTCAGACCAGGTTTCTCAGTTCTTCCTCTACTCTAGTGTTGAAAACCTTCAAGGATGGGGACTGCCCAGCCTCTCTGGGCAGCCTGTTCTAATGCTTTCCATCCCTACTGTACCCAGCTGTATCCTCGAGGGGACAAACTTCTCCTCCAAGCAGTCTGAAGGTTTCCTGTTCCGTTTTATGCCTGCTCCCATGAGGGACCACAGTGAAGAACCTTCTTGGTGAGTCCTGGCAGGGCACCCTGAAGCTGGGCAAGGCTGGCTCCCTCAGCCTCTCCTCGCCACAGGTGCTCAGGGCCTTTTTAGTGCCCCTCTGCTGCACTCACTTCAGTTTGTTGATGTCGTTTCTGTATGAGGAAGTCCAGAATTGGAATCAGTACTGTAGGCTGTAGCCCTGGGACAACTTGATGGATACCAGCTGTAATTCCTTTGTTCCGTCCTGGACACTTGTGATTTTGTAAGGAGGCAGTATTTGATTAAAACACTATTCCCATGGTATAGGTGGTAGATAAAGGATTTCCATTCTATGGAGAAGTGGAAAGGGCAGTGCATTTCCACACTGTCTGAGGGCACGCACACAGCAAGGTCTCATTCTGCAGTGTTGGCCTTTGATAATGACTTCGTTCGTATTATGTGTTAAATTCAATAAATAATAAATCAGCAGTGCATTTATCTTAAGTTAAAATCTGTCTTTGGCATTAAAAAGCCAATCAAGATAAAATGTTTTGACATTATATGCCTTATGTGGCAGCAGAAAACGTTTTCAAAATCTGCTTTATTCAAATATAGGATGTCTTTTCATCAAAGTATAATAGGTTTGAACAGCACTAGTGAGAGTTTTCAGCCTCCTTTGGTAAATTTAGATGTCATGCGTATGAACACCTCTTTTATTTTAACCACTTTTATTGTGGCTTCAAACTTGAGATCTGTGATATTTTTGTGTAAAGTTTCCCTTAAATACTTTTTCCAAAGTAGTATCTTTATGTGGCAATACTTGCTGGGTGGCTTCCTCACTAAACTCTTTAAATTGTGGCTGATAGTGGATTATAAGGGTAGGCTGCTTTTACCCAGGGTGTTTTAATCATATTACTTAATGATATCACCACTTTCTTTTTTATTAGAGAATGAATTAATTACTTTAGTTTGTGCATCTGTGTTATCAGAGAAGTTTTCAATAGAATATTTGATTTTGAAGGCACAGGGACTACAGTTTTTTTAAAAATGCAAAAGCAATGAAATAGAAACAAATTCCTCTTTTTCAAAGATTTCCTTGTCTTCAAGACTAATGTGCTTAATTTCAAGTTCCCTGAATGCATTTTGTTTTTGTGAGTTAATAAAACCCTGATGGTTTCTCATGATATACATCAAAAGGATTTGTGAATCAGCAGATGACTTCAGCCTGTATTACTCATGGAAATCTGTGTTGATCCTGTGATGATAGTGTATTCATCCTCTTATCTGTGCTTTTAACGACTGAAAATTCTTGTAGTGATTCCGTATGGCATTTTCCGTATTAGCTTACCATTGTTTTCTTAGCTCTGTTTTTAAAAGCATGTTCATTAACAAAATCTTTCCTGCAGATACTATAAATTGTCTTTGGTAGCTTATTAAGACAGGAAAAAAGAATTTTTTTCATTTCCAAGGAACCTTGCAGTTCCCATTTAGCCACATCATTGTGAACTGGGTGGAAGGATGACACTACATGAGAGCATGACGGTTTACTGTTTGTTTCAAACTCTTCTTGTCTGCAAGCTTTTACCAGGAGAAGTGAAAATATGATAAAATGTGATGTCAGGCCATCTTGTCCTCTTTCATCTGTCTTTATAAGCCCAGACTCTTGTGTTGACTGCTGCTAGTCACAGACACAGCAGCTCAAGATAGTTACAGAGTTGTATTCGGACTAAACTACTGAACACGAATTCTCATCTGAGTAGGATGTAATATTTGAGGAATCAGTTTTACTCTGTGATCCTTATGCAGTGGTTCCTAGGTTAAGATGCTGATTAAACTGTATGAGGGGGTGACATTTTGGCTTTAGGAAAGTCTCCTGGACACTGATTTCAGTGGAGCAAGGATTTAGCTGCTACTCTGAGGAGTACTCTTTTAAAGTAGTGGATCGTGTTCAGCGTCTTGAAAAGCTGCTGTATGTGCAGCTTGTAGTGGGTGCTTTTGCTTGAGTAATACAGTTGGTACTGTTCCTAATCCTTCCAAATTATATCTGTATTACCCTGCATTTTTCTTCCATCTTGCAGAACTTTGAGGGCACTGTTTTTCTTGGACTATTTGTTGGTACTTGTTCTAACCAATTCTTAAAGCTAATATCCAAAAAATACTCAGAAGGCAGTGCTGAAACTATTTTGAAGCCATTGATGTATTTCAGCAATATGTTATGAAATAAAGCAAACTATTCCTGGCCGTTTGCCTGGTTAGATACAAGCACTTTCTCCTGTTTGGAGTAACAACTCACTGGCTGAACAGTTCTTCACTGCACGAGTTCTTCTGTCAGCTGCACCCACACCAAAATCACCCATAGAAGTGTGGGTGGGTGCCCACACGTAGCTGTCATCACCACTTGGGGTATTCAGCATAAAGGTGTTTATGCTTATCTAGTCTTAAGTGTAAAGGAGTCAGCCTACCTGGAAAATAAATACTGCAGAAATGGCTTGTCATAATTTACAGGACATCTGTCCAATGACAATGTGAATTTTTCTCACAGCTTATAAATTTGCTGTTAATGTGATATAGACTCCATCAATAGTTGATTCACACATTTCAAGTTTCAGCTGCCTGTGCATTTAAATTACTCCAGAGACAATCTATGCACTTGCTTGACTTCAAATGAAAGGTCATCAGCATCAGTCATGTCCAAAAATTCATAATTAGGACTTGGCTGTGACTCAACTACAAGATTAATCGAAGTCATGTTAATTATGAGTTCTGCAAAAGGATCCATGCAAGCAAAAGTGCCTGCCTGTGTCCATTATACTGTAGAATTGGAGCCTGGATTGCATCTGTCTTAAGACAGTGGGTGGCTTTCAGTTCTTACGTTGGTAAAAGTTGTGTATACATGCTGTAAAATCATGGAGTTTGTGGTGAGATATTTAATTACAAAGAAATGAGTTTTGAACTGTGATTATTTTTTTTTTTTTGAAGAGTCCAGGTGTTAACTATTACTAGCCTTGGAAAGTGGTGTTCTGTGACTTTGAAACTTAGAATAACTTCTAACAGTCTGTAGTGTAATTTAATAATGCTGGTAGTGGTAGGTAGTAATGAATGTAATTTTTCATGGATTTTTTATGTTGTTATACTTACTTTATTTTGGTGATTCTGATTACCAGTATCTGTACAAAATCAGAATAATACAAAACTGTTAAAATTAAAAGGTGATTGATAGGAAAAAATGCTGTAATTGCTCACACAGAAAACTTGTAGTGTTGCTAGAAAACTTAGCTTTGCATTCCAAATGTGTGGTGTTGTACTAAGGCAAGTTCCAAGGCATTCAGAATTCACATGGTGAAGCATCGTAAGCATTTCCCAGTTTTGTTGAAGCTATTACATCTTTCTCTAGTGGAAAAAAAAAAGCATAAAAGGGGCCTGGAGAGTGGAGCAGCATATGATGTCCTTTTATTAAGGCACATTTATTGTGCCTGTTGTACATGGTAGATTTCTGGACAATAGGAACACATTCAGTGGTTGCCATTTGGAGGAAATACGGGTGATTAACTATTTCTTGGGTAGCTGATGTGTCCAGAGAACAGCAGTGCTGGGTCTTTTCTTAGTCTGTGCTTGGAAAGGAAGGAAAATTTGCCCTGCAACAGGTTTAGAGCACTCTTCCCTTGTCACGTTATTGTTATCAGTGTTGTATAAACAGATATCACTGTTAAGCAAATGTTTAAAAGAAATGAAAACAACAACAAAAAATCAGTCTAACTATTCAATTTTTCTCGTCCTAATGAAAACAAGGTACTGCTAATAGTCTTGGAACAAATCCATTTAAGTACTGGGAAAGCTTCAAAGGTATTATAGGAATTAAATTGTATTTGCAGAGAAAGGATGCAGTGAGCAGCAGAGAATGACAGAACAGAATAATTTCTGTTGGAAGGAAGCTCTGCACCCCATCGCATCCAGCCAGGCCAGCTTCAGAGTTGGAACCAGCTTATAAAGTTTGATGTGGTAGCTTAGAGCCTTATCTGGCCGCATTTCGGATGTTTCCAAGGAAGGAGATTCCACAGCCTTGCTAGGCAACCTCCTCCAATGTTTGACTGCTCTCGTTGTGAACGAAAATCTCCCTGCTATCTAATTCCTTGTTGCAAGGCATTAGCCATCTGTTGTATAGGTTGTTTTGAATAGTATCGCTTAGTCTTAATGAGTCCTGTGAGGCAAAACACTTAAACTCTCACTTTTCAAATTCAAATAAACCACTGTGTTCTGCAAAACTAATTGTCAGTGGCAGGGGTTTCATTTCTTTCTTCCCAGTGAAGTCCTACGTATTGAAGCTGCAGATTTGCAGGATGTTTTGGGTTTATGTGGCCTTTCCTTGTCTGTGCAATTACCATCTGCATTTTATGCAGCAACAGAGCCATCCTTCTGTTTCTCTGCTGGTAGTATTTGACATGCAAAACTTGTCCCAAAATGCATTGCTCAGATATTTTAAAAAGTGTTTACTTTCCAGCTTAAATCTTTATTATTAGTAAGTAATATTTAGTCTCTTAGTAATGTATTGCTCTTCATTTGCAACTAAAAGGATTAATGAATCTTCTGGTGAATTTCTTTCCTGAGATAGAATAAAGCATTTGTGTACGTGCTAGAATGGCATAATGGGAAACTTCCCTTCCTATATAACCCTAGAGCACTTCTGGAATACAGTCCCTTTCCTTAGTCTTAATTCAAGAGTGAGTTATTAATGACTGAGAGCCTGCAGATGAGAGCTTGTTGGGAGTTCCTCTGCCCCTGGAGAATACAGCTGGCAAGGTACTTTCATTTTTTTAAGCTAACAAGGTATCTGCACTTGTTTTGATAGCAGTCCTAACCTAAGCATCTAAGATTAAACAGAATGCTTCAGGCCTGATTTGAAAGGGAGGGCTTTCAACTTAAAACTGGATGGTGTGACAATCACTGAGTTTAACTGTTAGGGTTATAACTTATTTATTTATTATTTTCTTTGAAAACATCTCAAGTTCCTATTCCACTCTTTGGATGTAGACACAAAACTAAATCTCACATAGAAATGCTTTTTTAGGAAACAATACTCTTTAGTCTTTTTGTGAGGAAAAAGATCCTGGTTGCTTTGTAGATATTAGCATTGTGTGCTTACTGAAAGTACTTTCTCTGGATCTCTGATTCCATGGAAAAACGGAAAAGTTAGAAACGTCATTAACCTTTATTAAACTTTATTAACCCACAGCTGTAGGACAGGTCAGCTCTCACCAGTCTAGGGAGCAAATTCCATCCCAGGTGCAGTGGAGTAATTGATAGCCCGTATCTTGTTCAGTTTCCAATGGCTCTAGGGTGAGAATTTTTGTAATAGGCGAGGCTGGAAAAAGGCTGCGTGGTGTTGCATAAGTTGTTACAGCTTTCAGCTTATCATTGGAAATGTTCATTATATGGGTTCCTTATATTTTACTTTCTCTTGCAAGGTGTATTGGAAAAGGGGTGAAGTTTCTAAGACACCAAACATCCTCTGCTGTTTGTGGCCTGAGTGGGACTTAACGTGAGCAATTTGTGGGGTTTTTGTTGTTGTTAGGGTTCTGTTGGTTAGTTGATTTTGGTTTGCTTGGTTTTAGTTTGTTTTTTTAAATCAAGACCTGTCCCGAGCTATTTACGTTGGAATGTTGTGGCTGTGTGAGCTGTTTGATTGTAAGCTATCCTTTAGTCAGCAGAGTGTTATCTCTTAGGAACTTCATTACTCTGAAAGCTCAAAATATTTCTTTATGCCTTATTCTGTGCTGGGGGACATCCTGGTATGCTGGACAACAGGGTCAAATTGGTAGTGCTTGAAACCATATAGGCTTTACAAGAGGAAAAACGAAATCTTTAAACAAAAAACCGCATCAAGTTTTCATTTTTGCCTCTTTGAGTTACAATTCTTTAAATGGCCTGGTTATTTTTATTTTATGAATACTCAGAGTGTGTTACTATTTTGCTAAATTTGATGTGAGTTCTGGTTTTGGATGTTATTTACCTAAAATTTGTTAACTAAACCCAGAAAAATTTAGAACCTTAAATAAATGAGCGCTTGGTTCACAGATAGGTAAGATATTTATCTTTAATGAATAGAAATGTTTCACAGAGTGGGTAGCAAAATGTCTAGATAGTACTCGGAGGGGAAAGTTTATAGAAACCTCAGATTTTAATTCAGTTCTGATGAAATACTAAATTATGTTGTTTTATATAGACCGTGCAGCCGCACAGCTAACGTTATATTTGATCCTCTGCATGAAGGTGTAAAGAAAAATCATTGGAGAAATAGCAGATTAGAGGAAAAAAAGCCATGCAAGAAATGGCTTCCACATAATTTCTCTGTGACCTCATTAAATAATAAAAATTGTGTGAAATGTTGTCTGGCAGCATTTCAATTTATTTTACTGGTTCTATTCTGTGAAATTTACGGAAATACAGATCAGAAATTTATGTTGTGTATATTCTATGTTGCAGCTAAATAATCTGGTAATAGCCAGGTGTAAATAATAAAAAATTCAAGCGCATCTCACTAACTAAAGATTGCAACTAGTTTACTTTTAGAACATTAACCTGTTTAATAATTAAATGGTACAGCGTGCCATTGGCAAAGTCGACGAGAACATAGGAAGGAGCTGAAAACATTTCAGACTTGAAAAGTACCTCAGAAATATGTTAATTTATGGAATAGAACAGCAAAACATCAAAACAAACAATTCTGCCTTTTAGAGATCATATTTTACTGAGTATAGCAATATTAATTTCTTTTTTTCTTTTTTCCTTTTTTTTTTCCTTTCAGCCATAATCAGCAGACCACGTCATTTAGACATCCTGTGACAGGACAGGTTTCTCCAGAAAATATTGAATTTATTTTGCGAGAAGAGTAAGTAGTTTTATACCTATGTCAAGAGATCTAAAACAGTAACAAATTTCCCTATAGTAGATTAGTACCTTCATTTATTGTCAGTCCTTCCAATATTGTAGAAAAACTTAATTGAGATTTATGCTTAAAATTTTGCTTCTCATTGTGGTAGTATGTTTTTGATTCCATGCTAGGACTCTAGAGAAAATCTTTATCAAATTGTCAAAAAACCCCAGACAAACACAAAAATAAACAACAAAAAAATTAAATATACTTAAACAATAATGCTTTAGTCTTATATAAATATCAGATAAACAGAACATAAATTTAAACTGCTTTTGGAGCATACTGGAAGGTTTGTACTGAAATTGAAATACACAAAATATTACTAGTTTGCATTGTATTTCCTTGGTTTTCTTATATTTAAGATGTTCTACACTGATCAGCTGTTTTTCTTGATTCTGGAGAAATGGTGTCAGATATATTTGTTTCCAGCGTATTTTATCTTGATTGTCTAATTGAAAAAACCCAAAAAACCAAAAGGAAGGGGTGTTTGTGTTCAGGCTGGTGAATTTGGTCACCTTTGGGTTGGTGTTAGATTGGGTCATGCACTGTTTCACTGCAGTTTTTAACTCCTCATGTCATCCTGGCTGCATGCTAGGTTGCTCCCGCAATCCTTCTCTAATGGAGTGGCTGGGTAGCTTCCCTAGACACAAACCAGAGTCTTGGACAAAATTCTACGTCGCTTCTAAAACCACTTTGAAGGGCAAGAAGAATGGGACAACACCAGATAGTTTCTCTTTTCCAGCCCAGTTTTCCAGCTCTGTTCAAGCAGCCTCTATCCCCTCATGTGTCGCGGTCTGGGCATCCTGCTGTGATGGCTTGGATGTGGGGTTTGTGTGGCTGCCTGCATGATTCTGAGCTCTTTACATTTCAAATTCTGTGACATTTAATTTGCTTTACATTTTTATGGGACTGCTATCAGAAGCAGTTACAGCATTAAGAAAAATGAGGCCTAGAGGAAGGCCATTAACACTCCCCGAGTGACTGAGTCTTTTCCAGCAATGTCTTCTGGGTGACTTGGAGGAGTAGAACATGGCTGTAGAGCTCAGAGGTTCTGATACAGCCCTGAGAAGAACTTCTCAAATAGTTTAAAAGCCAAACCAACCAATGAAAACCAACAATAGCAACAAAACCCCTAAAAAACACCAAGGAAACAGTTGCTCCCCCCTAAGTCAAAGCAAAGCCAAGGGCCAGTCCTGTGTTAAGGTGCCTGTTGAGAACCAACATGAAATATAACGTTGTAGGAGAGGACTGTAATGAGGTGTGAAGGATGTGGGATGGCTGCTGAGCTGGAGGTCACCCCATCTGTCCCATGGCATGCAGGTGCTCTGCTGCTCAGCTGGGTTTAGCTCATTTACGGGTATGAAACAGGCTGCTCCATCTCATGTAGTGAGAACAGGCATGTTGCAATGGAGAAAACTTCACAGACAGTAGGGACAGCAGCCACTGACCAGCAGTGTTCCAACTTCCATCCATTAATTGGTTTTTTATTTATCTGTTGTAAAGGTTCAGTCAACTTTAATATGACTTTAAACATATGTACTGGAAAATAGGGGTTTGGATAACCTCTTGGAGGGCCTGCCTGGATTAGTCACTCTTGCCTAGGCTGTTTTTGGTTTTGTAGTCATGGTAGCTGATAAAATATTAAAAACAGAATTGGAAGAAGTACTTGTGGTGGCACATGGATTTAGGGATCTTTAATGTATGTTAGAAACTTTTTGGAAGAGAAATGGAAGTGCTTATTTGTAGTCTGATGAACATGCAGACTTCAGTTATTCGTACTGAGATGGTATCAAAACCAGGAAAAATATTACACTGTAGCAGAATTAGTAGAGAGAGGTAGTTTTAATTCTAAAATAAGAGGGAATGGCTGGAGGGAGGGAGAGGAGTAAATGTTTGTAGTCACTGTTTAGGAAATAGTCTTTACAAGAATGTTTCTCTAAGCTTTATTATTGGGCTGAAGAGTGTACAATGTTTTTAAAATCAGATGTTTTTAATCTGTCAGTTAAAATTGCTTTAAATACCTTTTCAAATGTGTGGGATGCTCTGGTTTTCTTAGTTTTGTTCCACTTCTCTGCAGCAGTGGGGATTACACAGAGGCTCTTCACTGTGGTCATGTGTGAGTTCCTGTCCGGTGATGTTGTTGCCATGTGTGGATGTGTCTGGTGAAATCAGAGGAGCTGTTGGCACCTCCTTGTCCTGAGGCCTAGGAATTGTGTTGTTGATCGTGTATCAGTTTGGAGTCAGTGTTGTAGATCTCTATCACGTGATGAAATGGCTTCCAGCAGAGGGACTCAGGTCAGAGAGGCAGTCTCTGGATTGGTGTGGTCTGTGGGAACGTTCCTTCGCAGGATCCTTTGACCAAGACTGCTTCTTCCTATAGCTGAAGAACCCTATCTGAAGCAGTAGCACTCTTAAGGCTTTCATAAAAGGTGATTTGTTCTTCAGTGCTGTTTTGACATGATTTATTACTGACTGGTTGATTTTCATTTAAGATTAGGGCCAAGGAGTTGTCACCAGATGTTGACTGGGAGCTAGTGGGGAGAAGTAAGCACAAACTTGTTCAGGCTGCAACACACATATCTATTTAAAAGGACACATTTTACATCAGAAAAGTAATTTACAGTCTGTAGAAATGATGAATGTGGGGGCTGCTCTGGCCATTCCTCATCCTCGAAGCAGTGTTCTGGCAAGAAGATTTGGAAACAAGTTTTGGAAAATTACACCAATGAGTGATGTAATCCTAGCTTGATTATGACTCAGTTGTGAACCACATGCCCTTGATTCACTTGATCAGATGAGAACTGGACACCTTCAGTAGAAGGCAGAGGCTGTATTTCACTGGTCTTTTCCCAAGGCATTTAAACAATATCGTGTCAGTTTTGCTTTTCAAGCTGAAATCTGGTTTTCTCAACTCCATTGTAACTGGAACCTGTGACTTTTGAATTACATTACCTTTTGATCCTTATACTATTCCTTCTTCCTAAAGGTGTTCTAATTTAGATTTCCTTTTTTTTTTAACAGTGATTAGTAATTCCTTATTTCCTAACACATTCTTAGCTGGGACCACTATCCAGTCCCTACCTTTTACTCTGTTTTTCCAAGCTTAGCAGCTTTGGTAACTTCGTGTGTGGGACGTGTGTTCTGTACCTTTCGCTAGCTCTGCTTGAGAGCCAGACTTTCTACATGTCGCTTTTAGGTTTCTTTTTTTTCTGATGGGATGATTGATTGTAGGTCACCGCAAGATTCAGCCTATGAGCTCATTGTTTGTTGTAATAACTTAATTGCACTCTTCCTTCTCTATTCCTTTACTAATAATTCTTAACATACTTTGGCTGCTGCTACTCATTGTGCTGATATTTAAAAATAACCTTTCCTTGCCAAAGTTGTTTTGAGTGATAAAAGCTGCAGGGATGTTTTTTATTTCTTCCTCCTTTGAGTTACTTTTCTGTTGTTGGCATTGAATTCGGTTTGGCATCTTATCACATGGTTGCTTGTATCTGAAGATTATTTTTCTATCTGTTTCTGCCAGCGTTTCATTTTTTCTCTAGAACAATTTTTATTCTCTATTGACTTGTTCGCCTTGCAGCTTTTAGGATTCACATTGCAATAATCTGAGCATCTTACTCTATGGAAAGCCCCTCCACTTCACAACTGCCTCTTGAGTTCTGTGCTTTGCTTTCATGTTTTTAATGAACCCTTAATCCACTAAGGGACCTTTCTTAAACAACCAATGGAAAAATGAGAATTAATGATAAGTCTGCCAGACAGGTGTTAGGTTTTTAGTTAACTTCATTGTCACACATGCATTTCTCTGAAAAGAATCTATGATAGAATTACTTAGGATAGCTGTATGTAGTATTTAGGTCTCTCCTCTCATATCTTGTTTAAATAACAGTTCTTTAAGTAATTGTGGACAGAAGGGAAGAATCAGGCACATGCAGCCATGTAACTAATGTTAAACACTAGTAGTAGTGTATTAGGAGCTATATGATACTTGTCATAGCAGTGTGTTTGCAAATGAGAAGGTAGTACTTTAAAAAAGATAAGACTTGAACATATATGTAGACATATGGAGCAAAAAATATAGTGTGCTTAATCCAATGAGTGCTATCCTCTTTCTTGCCTGTTTTTGTGCGCCTGATAAAACCTGTGTATCACCTCTGGGGAGAGAGCCATCTTATTTTATCTATTGCGTTTGGTTACTATAGCAGCAAAAATATCAGGTGGAGAGGAAAGAGGAGACCCAAACAACCCCCAAATAAATATCTACCTTGTTTACATGTATAGAAACACCAGGACAGTTATTTTTTTTTTAATCTAGCTGATTAGGAAATTTGTTAGTATTAAAACTACATGGACACGATGTCATTGCATCATGTCTGATTCCAACAAATAAACTTTTTAAGTTGCTGATATGGATATGGATCTTCCAAGTCGACTGATCCTTATGATGTCTCGTGAGTATTGCATTTTCAATATGGGCTACTGGTGTAGTCATTTTTTTTTTTTACTGTTCTTGTTCAGTGTCGGGGTTTTTTTGATAACCCAAATGTTGGCTATGTAATTTTTTCAGCTGGTAAATGTGGTTTCTGGAGGCATACTAGCAATATTTAAGGAGAGCAGGGAATTGTTTGACAGGAGATATTATATAGAGTGTTATTTTCAAGCACTTAAAAAAATTTACACAGTGCTGGAGCTCCTAATGGACGCGCTGCAATTCTGTGTGTGTATTCACACACTTGGGGGAGGCAGTAAGAAAACTAGCCTGAAAATAGTAAAACACCATCACTACGAAGGCAGAATGGTATCTTGGATAACAGATACTATCAAACATCTTTGCTAATAGTGACTTTGAGCTAATGTTTCTAAATGCACAGAGTCAATGTTGTAGTCACTTATTTTTAAAGTTCAATCTGTAAATACTATTAGGGCAACGTTAATTCCATTAACATGCCAGGATGTTTCAGGTAATTCTGCATATTCTGCCTATTTTTATTTGCTTTTAAAAACACTGAGAATGTTGATTAGCTGTTAAGAGACTTGAATACCTTATGTTCTGATTTCATGCAAAAAATCGATTGTATCCTTGAAATACTATATACAAATACTGAAATAAATTTGCAGTATTGTTTTTTGTTTTCTGTTAGATGTGGAGTACAGCAAGTTTACATCACCGGTGTTTGCTGCTGAAGACTTTTTGTAGGAGAATAATAATGTATTTTCTCTTTCAATGGACTTAATGTCTCTTCTGCTTGCTATTTGAATTATTCCATGGCAACAACCTCACATTTTTTAAAAGGCATTTTTCTGCTTGTTAATTTTGAAGTTTGTCATTAATTTGATACTACTAGAAAGGGAAAGCCTGCTTTCTTGGCAGTGATCACTTTCTGTAGCAAGTGGAAGAGAAATCACTGTATGATCACATAATAAATGCTTAGAAATTACGTGTTTATCATTCTGTATTGTATTATGATTTTCTGATGATGATGGTCATGTTAAACATATGGCTTATTTTCCTCTGTAATTCTTCTATTTTTTTTTTAAAGTGCAGTATGTTTAACCTGCTGTGAAACTGTATTTTGGGGAATAGTGAAAATCTGTTAAATTAAAGTAGAAATTTAAATGAAAACCATTCCTCTGGGGTTATTCCTCCTTCTTCATTAATTTTTTATTGGAAAAATTAATTCCAATTTGTCAAAACTTAAATTATATTTTTCATTTTTGTCAACAGAAATAGTTTAGTCAGGCAGTGTTATATATGGGAAGTTTCTTAATCTGCATTTTGCAGAGACTGGATTAAAAGGTGATTAAATGCTGAAGTAGGGTACCTGGTCCATAAGAGGTGAGGCAAATTTACACAAACTGACATGATTAAGCTCTCTTGCTTTAAAGGATGGCCAAGAATTTTAGCGACTTGCTGTAGGTTGTTCTTATATCTTGGACCTGAGGAGATATATATAAAATCTAGAAAGGAGGGATTTATGCCAGATATGCAAGGTATAAATAAAATGGAACCTAAGTTGTGTTACTTACTTGCAAGGTTCATTGGAACTCTGGTCACAAATGGAAAAATGTGCTTTCCCTGACACCAAACCACCTATAAAAGCTTTTGAACAGGTAATTGTTTGGTTGTATCTGAGAAGAGCAGTGGTGGCAAATACTTAGTCCTCTCTTAAACCTTGTTTTGAGCTACTACAATCACAGGCTCTTCTCTGTTCTCGTGATAACTGCTCAGAATTATTTTGTTCTCTGTTGTGTTCAGACCTGGATTTTAGTGGTAGCAGCAACCATGTTTGCCGTAGCTTGTATGCCATGTGTTTTGGTTTTTCTGATAAATGGCTTTGGTGGCTTACTGATGTGAAAAGGAAAATCATGGGTTGTTAATTATTTGTTTTGTTGTGTTTTCTTTTCTGATGTGACTGTATTGCTACTTGTTATTTGCTAAATTATGTTGTTAATGATTTTTGAAAATGCCACCTGTGGTTTTAATTTCATTCAGTGTTGGTGTCAAGCTCGGCTGCTGAAGCTTCTTTTCACAGAGATTTTATTTTGCCCTTCCATTTATCCTCTCAATTCTTCATCTGGGCAGCTGTACTGAATTCTGACTTGTTGAACAGGTTCTTCTGGTAGGATTGACCTCACTTATGCTTTAAATGGGTATCTGATCTGGTAATCAGGATTTCTGGGATCTTAGGATGACTCAGAAATTACACATTTCTAACAATTATCTGCCTTGAATTGCACCATTTCGCTTAAAAGGTATTTTAATAATTCATATTGTGCTATGAATCATATTTTGGACAGATTCAAAGATACAGCATTAAGTTAGTGAAAGATCTAACAGCAGTCTAGACTCAGTTTGATTTTAAATAAGAAGCCTGTTATTGCCAAGTGCTGATTCCTATTCTTTTCTCCCCAGTACTGGCTCTCTCACAGGTTTGTGGCCAAGTCTCTAAATTGGGCACAATTTGGTTTCACTGCATAAGCCTTATCTTCTCTCTTACAGCACTCATTGTTATATCTTGATTCTCTGTTGGGTTTGCAGACAGTTTGGCAGGTTTCTCCCTCCTGATGCATAGACAAATACCAATCATCAGATGTCACTGCTTGAGAAAGACCTAAAATCAAAGTAACGGGAGTGGTGCGAAGAAGTTGCAGATGCATGGGAAATACTTGATATACACGTCATTCATTTGCACACTGTAAATCTTAAATATAAAAAGGCCAAGCTGAATGTTTGAAACAACGTGCTTTAGATTATCTGGTTTTGTTTGTTTTCTAGACAGAATTCATCTATGTCCAAGCAACAAATAAACCAAAGGCCTTCAAGCATGGTCAGTGAAACGTCCACTGCAGTAACTACGTCTGCCGTTGATACAAAACCTGGCTCTAAGGTAAAAGAAAAAGCTATTTTTTCAACTTGTTGATCAGAACTTCACTTATTTTAAATCCAGTACTCATTTTATGCTGATTTCAGTAGGGCTGTGGATTTAGCCTAGAAGTCTAGTAAGACCTCAGAGAAGAGGTAATATCTTCTACCCAGACAGAAATCTTTTAGCAGCACTCTATACAGCGGTAACAGCACTGTTAGAGCTCTTTCAGGAGCACTGTGTACCCACACGATAGCGTTGAATGAGAACTTGTAATATAGTGGTCATTGTGAAATGGAAAGTTTTAGAGTCTTACAAATGGAAGGAAATATGTGTGATGTTAGTATTTCAGCAAGTGTTTTGGTGGTCCAGTGTATATGGCAAGAAGTGCTGCAGACTACCAGAATTACAGTTTGCAGTTCTTTTTCATAAAATCTTACTGCTGTTCCTCCTCTTAGTAACAATTAAATCCTTTTCTGCCATCGCTGCAGTGCAGGCACCAAGTTCACACACATCATATTTAATAATAGGAAGGTTCATTCCTTGTCATTGACAAAGAGCCTGTGTCCATTATTGAACAAAATATAATAAAGTGCTGTACTTGAAGTGTCACCATCTATTTTAATGCTTCTTTGACCTTACAATAAATTACAGAACAGTGAGAATGGTAGTGGGTGGATAAAAAGGAATATGGCAATATTGAAAGAATTAGCAGAGATAAGATATAAATTTCTTAACTTTGACTGCAGTTCTTAAACTTCTCAGTTTTTTTGGGTTTTTTTTTAATGCAAAAGTGGGCAGCCTCTTATGTAACTGAGTTTAAGAAAGGACTTTGCCAAATGGATTGCAAAGATATTTTGCTTAGTTGGAATACTTCAGATCTTCTTCTAATGTTTTGATGTGCCTGGGTTAGTACTGGAAAGATACAAACAATTATATGAGAAGCTAAAAACCAATTTTTTAAAAATTATGTTTTTAAATCCTAACTGTATACGTTATTGGACCAACACAAAGATTGTCATGTGTCAAATCTCAAGAATACATTTATCTTTAAAGTGATAGATGAAGTTATCACTGAAAACAGTAAGCTTGGTAGGTTACCTGAATTATTTGATACACTTTTTTTTGATATTCTAAGAGTTGAACTTACTGAAGTATGTTGGCATTTGTTTTTACCATATTTATCCTCCTTACTTGGATTTTTTAAAGCCTGCATTAGAGGCAGAAGGCTCATTTTTCCCTCTTTAAACCAGCAAACTTACTGGGGACCTGATACGGTGCTTTGAGCTGGGGAATTCTCCAGTGACACAGTTGGCTTTAACTTAGCCAGGGTCACACTTCTGCCAAAAAGTGTGACCCCTGCTCGTGCTGCTTCCCTTTGTCACGTGCTTGCACTGATCTAATCAGAGATCAAAAATGGGGGCTGGATTCCGCTCCCGGGCCACTCGCGTGCTGGAGACTAATTCACTGGGCACGTCAGAACCACACAGCTAAACGGGAGGGTAATGCTTTTATCATCACAGCATAGAGAATGTCCAGAAGCACCTCCCAAGACTTTGGTTGGTCTGGTTTTGGTCTCTCTTTTATTCTGTTTGCAGTCCGGTGTAAGGGTGGCCATTCATGCTTCTGGCAGGCTGCCAGGGGTGGCATTTTTTTAAAGGATGGCAGCTTTAGACTTAGAATAGAGCTCTCATAGAGGGTTTACCAGTATTCTGCTTCTCCAGCAAGTTTGTTTCTGTAAGATCCATCCTACTATGGGTCCTTAATAAATACTGGAGTTTTAATAAAGATGAACCAACATCTTTCTTACATATGCTTTGTTTCATCATTGCACGTGTTAATGACTTGAAATCACTTCTCTCGTTCTGTAGTCAGAAGATCTGTTGAATTCCTTCACAGGCTAACACAAAAATTAATTCAAGTGAACTAGCAATGACAACAAAGGCTGTAAAATAAATAACCTGGGTCCTCCACTTTGAGGTTGACTTCTGACAGGTTGAGAGTAGATTTTAAGGTCCTTCCATCTATTTCTAAATGTTTTCTTCCATGAATTCCATGATTGTTCTTTCAAAGAGCGAGTTCCCAGATGCAGACGAGAAGCACAATCATGAAGCCAGAGACATGTTCATGGTAAAGGTCCCTACTTAGCCATGGCTAATCATTACTATTTTTTATGAAATGCTTCTATAATTTTGTCCTGCAAAGGCCATCACAGAGTTGTGTTGGAGTGTTGGAATCCTGGCCAAATTCAGACTGTGCACAGCTGTGCACATTGAAGTAGGGCCCAGTATTTTGATGCAGGAACTGAGTAAGTCATCTAAAGACTTTAGACCAATGCAGTCTATCCTGCTCCTTGACATTTGAGGGGTGGAGGGAATAAAAAGGGCATTTTGATAAACTGCAATTATTCTCTGTCCCAAAGATCTGCTTGTTCACAGCCAATTCAATTACATGATTAACCATATTAAAAGCCATTTATATTGATTAATAATTAAGGATATGGAGGAATAAGGATATGTTTTAGTTTGGCAATAAAGGTACATTTACATTTGGAATTCAGTCTGTTAAAACATCTGAAGGTGTAAATGGAAGTTTGTAAATGTTACTGTGCCACACAGGACTTTGGCCAAGTCAAAAACTAAAGGATAGTAGGGAATGTATTTACATTTTGAGAGCGTGTTTTGGATGGGTTCTGCATAACAGAAGTCATTGAATTGTTGACGACACTGGTAGTTGCTGGTATTTCTCCAAGATAAACTGGTGAGGAACACAAGTAAAGAATGGGTCTAGCAGTTGAAACAAGCAGTGGTGACGGGTATGTGATGTGCCAGCTCTGGGACTGTCTGGAGCTGGAGTGGAACACAGGGTCTAATTTGCAGCCACTGCATGTGAATGCTCAAAGTTAAGAGCAGGATTTTCAGAGACCTTCAGTTTTTTCTATGTGAAAAATAAGGATTTCGTATCTTTTTCTTGGAGATACTGAAAGGATTCATAAATTCATTTCTAAGAGAAACATGGAGATTTTTTGAGTTGAAGAGTTTATGATTTAAACAGGTGGCATTTTGTGTGTTGAGGTTTTATTTTTTTTAATGCCCTCTAGATTGAAAGTTCCGTGTTTTATTATGCATATATATTTGCGTATTTTGACCAAAATACAGTCTTCCTGTTTGCTATTTAAAAAATATGTTCCAAATAAAAGTCTGTCTATACTTTTTTGTCAGTCTTGTTTAAAAGAAAGAAAAAAATTACATAATTAAGTTAGCAACTTTCCTCCTTAGCTGCAAGCTGCTGTAAGAAGGAAGATGAGACAGTGATGAAAAGGGATTTGAAAATTTTGGCTCTTGACATTTTCGGTTTTGTTGCAAAAACCTAGGAGTCATTCACAAGCAAGTCAACATAACAAATGTACTGAAGTCAAAAGTGACTTTTGTGTCTTCAGTGATACAGACAGCTGTGCTGACCTGCATTTTTCAACTCATGACAATGATATCAGAATAATTTAGGTTAGGAAAAGACTACTGCAGTGCAGAGAAATAGTTTAAAAATATACATTTTCTTTTAAATCAACTTCTTAGTCTAGCCAGTGGGAGCAAGGCGTGACATGCAGTATCTGTTATGCTTTGTTTTATTCCAGAGCAGAATGAAATGATCAATACTGAAGATTATATTAGAATTTTAATTACATAAAGCACCATAAAATGATAATTTTGTTTCTGTTACGGGTATTGGGTTGATACAGAGTACATAGCCTTGGGAAAACTTTTTCTGCTCCTATGCCATAGAGATTGTTTGGTCTTTTGACCAAGTCCAAGGATGATTTTTCTACATTGTGGTCTGCATTTCTTAAAAATTAAGATCAGAGAAAGTGCTTGATTAAAAGATCTGATAAAAAAAAAACAAATTTGAATGCTGCTGTAAGGCTAGATCAGCTACACTTCAACTGTTCCTCAGTTCATCCACCCTTCCAAAGATACATGTGAGGGGAAAATTAGGTAACTAAATTCTGTACATTTTCTAAATTGATTTCTGTTCAGCTGCAAAGTATAAATAAAGTAAAAACAGAATTTTGACTTTCAGAGCTTTAACAAATTTGACCCTCATTATTTTTCATCACCCTTTTAATGTAGCTGTTGCATCTTAACATTTGGCAACGATTTTTAAAAACTCAACTGAATTGTTTACTTCTTATTTTTCTTGAAAAAAACCCCATATATGGCTGCGTTTGCCCAAAGCCAGTGCTCTGCAGCCTGTTAGCTGAGTGCCTTAGCCCGGGTCTGGCAGAGTCACGGGCTGGGAGATCTCAGTGATACCATCCTCGCCTGACTTTTGCTGTGAGCTGATTTTGCCAGCGGGGTGGCAGGGGCACCTCCTCAGAAACCTGTTTTACAGCCTGCTCTGCTGGGTTTGTGCCAGCCCTGGACAGCTCTCTGCTCGGGGACACTGGTGCCATGGGACACTGGTGCCCTGGGACACTGGTGGGTCTTGTGCAGGCTCTCGCTGGGCGGTCTGGGGAGGCGGCACTGCTGGGGACAAAGGCCATACTTGGTGTTCTTCCTGTCACCTGAGCGCCAGGGTGTTTCACTGGGGTGACCGTGGCGTGCAGCTCACCTGACTCCTCAGCAGAGCTGAACACTCCTCCGTGGGGAACAGACTTCAGGGAAACTCCCTAGGAAAACCTGCCCTTTGATAGCCACTCACAAGTGTTAAACCTCCCTTGCTGTTTTATATGCTATAGCACCAAGGAAGTGCATTTTTTTGGTACTGATTATACCTATTGTTTTAACCCTTCTTTAAGACAGGAAATTTAGTGCAGATTGGTAAAGTCTGGCCTCAAAATTAACAGAATCTATTGAAAGTTATATATTGCTAAAATGATTTACTCCTATATATGCTGTCTTCTAGTCCAGATGTTGCCTGACTGGCAGGAGCAGTACACTGAGATATTTTTCTGATGTTATCCCCTGTGTGTGATAATTATGCTTGTTTCCAGAGCTGCTGTTTGTCTGCAGCCCACAGAGCATCTGTACCCTGACAAGCTCAGAGATTAAAAAGGAAGACACTGTAGGAAAGAATTTGGACAGCTCTTCTTAGAGAAATTGGCAGCAGCTGTAAGGGTAGTTTGTCCTAAAGCAACTGCAGGAGCAAACTGGGCTGAGGGTGGAAAAGAACAGGCAAATTACTCATCCAGTGATTCTTGCTTTTTCACACGTGAATGGGCCTTGCTTGTTTGTTTTTGAAATAGTTTTGCCCATGTGAGTCAAAACGGAGGTTTTGGTAAGACACAAAGCATACCTAGTCCTTGTGATTCCCACTGACTGCTGTCTAGGTTTCTTCCCTGGCAGCGTCACTGTCATCTCCTTTTGTTTGCAGGGCCAAAGTCCGAGCGTTTTATTAAGCTATCAATGTTGTTTGAATGTAAACAGGAAAGAAAAATTAAAGTGCCCCAAAAAAACCCCATCAAAAAAAACCCCAAAACCCGAACTAAGAAGAGCAAGAGTAGGATTCATCTGCTTTAAGTCCTGTGCATGTAAGAGACTCAGGCGGTATTGTCCAGAGAGACTTGCATGCAGCTTTCAAAAATACTTCCCAGGCACACTGAAATTTCCACAGTTCTGCCTTTCTGACTTGACACACCGGTGCTGCTGCTGTTCAGCAGGAGCTGGCAAACCATCCTAATGAAAGTGGAAGATTGACTTTGCTCAGTTGTAAATATCATTGCCTGTTTACCTGCCCTTGAAAATGCCATGAATACTTTGTTGCTGTGTAATGAAGTATAAGTTATTGCAGTGAGAGTATTTGTGATATGAAATGAGTCTCTGTACAGTTTAGAAACCACTGCTACAGTGTACTTCTTTACAGGTTGTGAAGACTGGAAACAAAGTTCACAGCTTTGGAAAGAGGGAACAAGCGATCAGGAGGAATCCCAATGTTCCTGTGATAGTAAGAGGCTGGCTGCACAAACAGGTATGGATGTGATTGCCCGTTTCTGTTCATGTGCTTCAGTGCACTCATCAAGGAAGAGCAGGTGCCTGAGAAAGCAGAAGCTCAAGTGTTGGTGACACAGGGCAGTGTTGGGTACTTCCACAGACTTCCATAATGAGGGATTTATGCTCTGCAAGTGTGGAAA
This sequence comes from Melanocharis versteri, assembly GCA_013397845.1. Classification (NCBI taxonomy): domain Eukaryota; kingdom Metazoa; phylum Chordata; class Aves; order Passeriformes; family Melanocharitidae; genus Melanocharis; species Melanocharis versteri. The sequence continues at coordinate 357,645 of VZTG01007339.1, read as the reverse complement.
CCAAGGTTCACGAATGGGTTTGGTTCAGAAGAGGAAACTGATAAATGGACATTGCTGTCGCAGCTCAATGTTGAGGCTATAACTTTGTTATCTAAATCTGGGTGTTTTCCCTGGTTTATCCTGCTGGCTTGCTGCCATGCTGATCTTGGACTCCCTCAGGACACACTCAGCCTGAGGCTGGCCGTGAAGGCCTTATTCCATCTGCTTTCTTATGCCCTTCTACCCTGACCAAAGGCTTAATTCCAGTCCCTCTGCCTTTTGTTCTACAGAAGCAGGAGGGAGAAAATTATGGGAGATGGGGACCCATTCACCACACATTGCCGTCACCAAGGCCAGGAGCCAGCAAAGACTGGATTATAGAATTTTGTCCAGTGAACAGAATTCTTCAGCTGCTATGTCTTAAACTCTGAAGCTGGCAGAAACACATCCTTGAGTGTAATAAGTAAATAAAGCTGTTTGTTGTATGAGAATAATTCCCCTACTTCTCATTTGACAGCCCGTGTCTACCAGATTATCACCAGAGATCCAGCAGCTAGATTTAGGGATGGGTAGGAGAAGGCTGAAATCTGAGGCTTACAATTATGATTTTACATGCACAGGAAAGTGAAATAGCTGACAGCTGTCTGCTTCCTCCTGGGTGGAGAGATGTGAGATCAATTCTGCTGTGTTCTGCTCTCAGCTCTGTTGACATCCGCTACCCAAGTTCATTAGTTTCCAGGACAGAATCAGAACTCAGGCACAGTATGTGTTGCCAGCCTTATAGCATGAAAATGGGAAGGGAAGAAAGTCCTTCCGTACTTAATTTGATTGCAGAAAGGAGGGGGGAAATAGCTAAAGCAGTGTTGTATATCCAATTTCCTTCTGTCCCCTAACCTCTGCTTGTAAGCCCTCAAAACCTGGAGGTGCTTTTTATGCTGCTAGTCTTATCAAAGCGTACCCGAGCTGAAGAAGTTGTACTTGCTTAGGTTATAGTCTGGCAATTTTAAAAGCCTCAGAAATTAATTTCAATGCAAATATTACTCATTTTGACAAGGTTACATATATCTATGTCTATATATATCTCCACAGGCATATTATATTATACTTCATTAAAATTTGCACATTATGCATCCTGTTTTATTTCCTAAGGAATATTTGATTAAATTACATTTTAGGCATGGGTAACATATGGTGATTGAATTATAGGATATCATTGCCTGAAATGTGAGGTCATACTTCACAGCTGGGTGGTGATTTTCATTTTGATCTGCAGGCAATCTTTGTTGGAGTTTGTGCCATCCAGAAACACACTTTGTTTCCTTATTGCAGATAAATCTGAGTAGATAAAACAAGCATTGGTTGTGTATAAGGTTAATCTGAATGCTGTTTGGGATGAGAGTTTAATTACTTAATGAAAATTAGCAGTTTGAATATTCTGCCCTCATTATTTTATAGCTGGATGTTTTGCCTCTTATCTTTCTTAGTACATAATATTTTGCTAAGATACAAACCATTTGTTTTGCAATTAGCAATCATATTTAGGTAAACTTCTGGTAAACTACTCACTGGATCAGCACTGTATCTGTTAACTGTCCTTAAATGAAAAGTGTATTGCATTTCTTGCGTTTCAGGATAGCTCTGGAATGCGATTATGGAAGAGACGATGGTTTGTGCTTGCTGATTATTGTTTGTTTTACTACAAAGGTGAGTAGATGTTAGCTGCTTTGAGTTGGTCTGAACAGTTCACCTGTACAGATCATGGAGAATGCATGAACTAACTGAACTCTTCAGATAAAGTTAGTTGTTCTGAGATGAGCAATGAAACAATTGCGTGGCCAGACATCTTAAATGCACAGCAAATTCCAGGCCAGAGTAGGGGAAGCAAAGGATGCTGTATGATATTTTTTCGCATGATTTATGTTTGGTGTGTGCCACGGTTTACACTGCAGAACATGTAACTGCAATAAATAAGATTTATTCCATCTCTGGTCTGTGTTCTGGTACCTACTTGCTTGTACTTGGACATCTGAGTTTTCTGAGACTGCTCTATGGCCAGATCAGGGCATTGGTTCAGCTTTAATCCAAGGGACAAAGTAAGAATAAGAACTTCTGAATCCAGTAATTCTACCAAAAAAAAGTTAGATGTGATCTTAGATCACACTGGGTATTACACAAGGTTATTTTCAAGTTTCGAATACTTTGTGTGCTACAATTTTTGGAAAGCATTCTGGAATATCACGCTTGGAATTCATATTTCTAGACGCTGCATTTCTGCTGTTGATCACTTGGAGCCAGCAGTAAGAGAGGTTTCCTAATTATAGCAGTTAGCCTAGATGTACAGTGCTAAATGGAATCATCATGTTATGCAGCCTGTCACAGTTCATTTGGCACAATAAGCTTTAATCTTGGAGTGTATTCTTCTGGCTGAACTTAAAAAACAGCATCTACCCACCTACCCCCCCACAAAAAAAGAAAAAAATTCAATAAAAACCCAGTCTGATTAAAAAAACAAACACCAATATTTTTTCTTTAAAACTAAAACATTTTTCTGCACGTGTTATTGGTGTTGAGGCATAAGTGAATTCGGGTCAGAACGGACTTCGGGAAGTGTCCCATTCCACTGCCTGGTGAAAGCAGGGTCAGGAAAGGAGTTAGCCCAGGCTGCTCAGGGCTTGATCAAGTCAGGCATTGGAAAGCTCCAAGGATGGAGATGGCACAGCTTCTTCCTTGGCCTGTGTCCCTGCTGCTCTGTCCTTGGGAAAATGCTTTTCCCTATATCCAGTCTGAACCACTGTTCTTTCTACTTTGTTTTCTCTGTGTCCGTAAAGGAGAATGTATTGTTAGGCCACTGAGCAGTGCAGGGAATTAAATTCTATTTTTTTATTCCACAGACAGCAGAGAAGAGTCTGTTCTGGGGAGCATCCCATTGCCTAGTTACGTAATATCTCCAGTTGGACCTGAAGATCGTATAAATCGCAAATTTTCTTTTAAGGTACATTTGCAAAGCTTGTCAGCTAATCACAGTTTATTTGCATTAGAAAAGCTGCTGTTGTAAACAAGAATGACATCTGTTTTCCTATTTTACTTGTTGCTAGTTTTTAAAAGCAGGCAGGTTTATTGACTGCCTGTTCAAATGTGACATGGCACTTTTTTTTGGCTTATGAATTGACATTCATGTCTGTTACTTCGTAAGTGTCCTTAGAGCTTAATGAAGTGTCTGCGAGTAAAGAGCCTGTTTCTAAAATCTGAAATTAGTATTGACAAGTTGTTCCAGTACTGTTTACAAATTGGAAGAAAAGTTGTCTTATTTGCTTTGTAATAGAGTAGTTGGTCTCATAATGGACTGATGTCTGTTTGGTTTTGTTGTGGTTTTTTTTTAAATGAAAAGAATCGACTCAGATCTCACAGTTAGAAAATGACAACACTTAGTCAGCCTAAGTGGTATGGACTTTTTAAAGGAAAAAGTACTCTTGTTTGATACAGTTTGAGGGTGGTTTTGTGTTTTTTTCTTTTTCTAAAAAAAAAAAAACTTGTATAATTTACAGTTCTAGTCTTTGTTATAAAAGCCCACGGATATGAAATAAAACATACAGTTCTTGAAAGTGCAAAAACCTGACTCCAAATTATTGTCTAAACTGCAGCACTTAGACAAAGTTCAGGAGCTTCTGTGCCTGTGGCAGGTTTAAAGTCAGAGCAGAACTTGTTTTTCTATCAAGTAAATCAGCTATGTACTTTAAAAGTAATTTACAAATCAGGTTTTGATCAGGCGTACATTAGGATTTCTAGAAGGGATCTCTGTGCTGAAATCATGAAGAACATCTATCTTTCTCTTGCATTTTGATTTTTTGAGGTGTTTCAAAATTGAGACTGCCTTAATAACTTTCAGTTCTATGTTCAAGTGGATAATGGTTTGAAATTTATTAAACAAATATTAGCTTGGGAGATATGTTTAAAAAAGGACCCAGTGCACTTTGTGGAAATGTTTATTGTACTTTTCCAAATGCATTGAGCATGAGATATCAGGATAAAGCTACAAAGAAATCTTTGAGAAAAACATTCCATCTCCAGTATTTACTGTGTATGATTCATAAAGCGCTCCTTTTCTAGAGCCTTTTCCTAGGAGGAAGCACGTACTGAAAGAGGGGAACTCAATGTACTCTTCTAGGCTTCCCCACTTTTTATTTTGTTCAAATGGTGTTTACACACGCTCGTAAATCCCCACTGGCCAAGTGGCGTGGAATCCATGGTGTGGTTGTGGTTAAACCTTTCCAGAAGCAAATGCAGACTGCCCCTGTTCCTTTTAGGATATCATACCTGTATCAGCTCTACCAGGTATTTAATCTGAGTCTTTTTCTGAAAATACTATGAGCCAGTAACCTGAGACTTTCAACACAGGGTCATTGCTAAAAGGCTGATATAGATAGAAATAGGGTGTTGATAGCAAAAGAAAGTTTATGCTACAAATTCTGTAAAAAAATTGACATTTCATATATTAGTTTGTCAGGCCAGTTTTAACTCTGCTTTAGGTGTTTGAAGATTGACTGCAGGCTGGATGCTGCAGTTTGATTTTATTTAGACCCAGCTCCGAGGGCGGCAGAAGGATTTTGTAGGGTTCCTGTGGTGTGGACCCTGTCCAACACTGACAGTCAGTGGTCACAGAGCCGGCTGTGGGCACCCTGCAGCAGGAGCACATCCGTGCTGGCATCCATCACTCAGCAGCCATTACCTTTATCTCATCTCTTCAGAACACCTCGAGACCCCGAGCGTAGACAGACATTCTGTCTCGCAGCGTAGCGCAGCCAGAAATAGAGCACACGAGCAGATTAAGCCCAAAATAAAGATAAGACTTTTTTTGCGTTTAAGACCTGAATGAGTGGGAGAATACGTCGTGACCCTTTTTACATTTGGCCTGTTCTTTATTGAGATTGTTGTAAACCTTCTGTTACAACAGAGGGATTGGCTCCCATTTGAAGTGGCAATGAGTTTGGAAGCTAGGCAAACAGTAAAACTGGAAAAAACTTCAATTCTTTTGTTTGCAAAAGCAGAGAAAGGAAATTTGCTAAGCAAATACATGGATGCTTTTTGCATGTGATTTGGTTAGAAGGAGGCTTGTAAAATACATGCTCTCTGGGGTCTGTATTAAACCCTGCAAACTGTTAAAATGTGCACTGTAGGAGTTCTCAAAGTCCTTTTCCTTTCATCACCTCCTGAGGTCTTGCTTAAGTTTTTGTGTCTCTTTGGGTGTTTAACAATTATAGGTCTGCAGAGCTGCATACAGACTTTTCAAATGCAATCAAACCCCTACTTTGAAATGTAACAGTATGTGCATTTAATTTTCTTGTTTAGAAACTGTGCTTTGAAATATCTATCTTGATACAATTTTTGACACTTGACAATTTATTCACTTCCTTTATTTGTGCCAAACAAAATGCGGTGACTAGCTTCAAGCCACTGTCACTGAGCTGTGTGTGAGCCTAGAACTCGGGATCCTTACTGCATATTTAGTTTAGCAGCTCACATCCTAAGGATATTTAGTTAATCTAATTGCTGTATTTCAAAATAATATTTTTTTGTTGGTACCAATATGAGTGAGCACAAATTCGGTGTTTACATTTTAATGTGAAAAGGCTTGTACAACGTTAATATATAGCTGGAAAGACTTCCTGTGATTAACAGAGAATTGACTGTACTTTGTAATAATACAATAGTTTTAAACAGGAATAGTATCAGTTTATGAAGGTTCACATCATCATAGTCTCGTCAGACACCTTGTTGTACTCAAACATGAAAATTATTTTTAATTGGTCTTATCCATGAAGTATCATTGCTTAGACAGCTGGGATCAGGGCAAACTTCTTACCTGTTTCTTTGATCTCACTGGGTTTCCTAAAACAAATTTGACATAGTTTGTTGCTTTATGTTCTCTGAATCAGTGTTGCTTCCTTAGGCTCCCATATTGCTCTGGGTCTGAGGAATCAGGTGAAGAAATGCCGAGGGTTTTAAGTTTGAGAGGTGCTGTTTTCAAATTCGGAAGAGGGGAGGATTCAAGCTTCTTCAAATCCTTAGAAAGCTCAATATTATTTAAGGGTGAAATATAAGTTAGATTGTAGTGGGCTCTTGTTGAGTTTGTAGTGAAGGCTCAGAGTATTATTTCAGTTTTTGCTCAGAAAGGGTTCATAAATATCAAAATTCAGGAGAAGGAAGAATTTTCTCTATATTATAGCTTATTTAAAGAACTAGCTTGGAAAGATTACAGTTATTAGAAAACTGTTCCCTCACTCATCCCTTTGTTCTGTGAATGGTGGCTTATCTCTCTTAGGTATTTTGAACAAGTGGAGGTGAACATAACAGCTGTAGGCATTAGTTACTTTTAGTACAGTCTTTTGTTAAGTTTTTTTTTTTCCTGAAACATGAATCTTTTAATGATTTTAACTTGTTTAATTTTTTGTCCTTGTTTTGTCCTGTTGATATGCTCTTGGGGTTTACTGTCCATTTCTCCTACTGTGCACTATGGGAGAGACACTGCTTTCCTTCTCAATCTATCCACATTAAGGCGTCTGAATGCATGAATAGGTACCAAAATTATTTTTTCCCTGTTGTGTGTATGGTGTACATGTGGGCATGTGCTGTGTTTTAGGCTTTTTAGTATGCTGTAGCCATCCTAATAGCTTTGGCTTTAAAAAAATCCCAACCCCAAAAGGCCTGCTAGCTTCTGTCTGCCAGCAGGGACAGCTACAGGACATTGGCACAAAGTGGCTTTCTTGCATATAAAGCACACTACTAATAAGTAACTGAAATAAATTGGAATTTTCCCTTAACCAGTGTTATATATTGCAAACTTCAGGATATTGTGTTTGTTAATCGCACACCGTCTCTGCTATCCCTTCTGAAGCTGGGAATGTTTATGGCTGTGAGAGCTTCAGTCTCTCAAGAGAGAGTGGTGCAGCACAGTTTGCATTTTGATACTGTTTTCACCTACAGCCTCTTAGGCAGTGCTTGCAGCTGTGTTCAAAGAGAAACCTAAAAACACAAGTGGGTTATGTTGATCAGAGTCAATTAAGACAGCTGTTAAATCCATTTCTTGGTGTGGTATGCAGTCTCTGCAGATAGGTACCCAAAATTCTGGGGTTTTTAGGCAAGTATAAAACCAGTGAATGGTCGGGTCCTACTGTGTCATCTGCAGTGGGACATGCATAGTCTGCTTTGCTGCAGGAATTGATTCACTTCTGAATTATAACACCTTCTGTGGGCTCAGCCTGCCCCGTGAAGGAACTCTGTAGTCATAAGGTCTCACGTTAAACTCACCATTTTCCTTTATATCTGGAGATGTCAGTTTTTGGTCTCTTCATACACCGGATGGTAACCATAAAGCGTAATGAATTGATGCTTCTAAATAATACTTGTTTTGAGCATTTCTGTGTTCTGAAAATGGAGAAAAAAAGACAACCCCCAATAACAAAGAAAAACCAAAAAGCTCAGCTAGGCAAACATGGATAACGTCCTTTGATTTCTAAATATATGATTGATCAGAGCTGTTGTTTAGTGTGTGTAAGTCCTGTTTTCCTGTGTTCGGGTAGGCAGCTAATGGTGGAAATTGAGAAGAAACCACCTTGTATTCCCTTTTCGGCCAACGCTGTTGGGAAGTGGAGACTCTTTTGAGCAGGGGAGAGTCTTGACTTCTTTATGTAACCTTTTCCTTCTCCTCCTTTTTCTAGCTGGCTGTTCTACTTCAGCCTCCAGTTTTCAAAACAAACTCAGGCTTCCTTGCTTGAGGCGCAGAAGGGAAAGGCCACGTTTCACACATTCAGGGGAACAGCCTGCCAGAGGAAGGGAGGAAATTTTGCACAGAACTTATTTAAAAGCACTGTAATAGCAAGCACATATTTTGCTCTTTGGAGTTGTTGATACAAGTCTCTAAGGTTATGGTAATTTGGGAAATTCAGGGTAAACAACTGAAGTTATAATGTTTAGGAAGGGATGCATTGGATTAAATAGCCTGGGTTTTGTCAAAACTATTGTTGTGTTTCTGAAGCCATCTGTGATTGTCTCTACAATCATTTTTTAAAAATTTGATTTAGAATGACAAGATGGAGAGGATTTCATCAATATAGAAAGACCGATTATTTAGGCAGGATTTGCAAAATACATTTACCGTTTAAAAACAGATGTAGCCAAATTAAAAATTTGATATAATTCTTTATCTTTTTTAAAAATGTTGTGTCAGCAGTATTTAATGCTATTAGTTTTTGTGTGTAATAGCAGGCTTAGCTTTATAAAAATAAGTTTAAATTAATAATTTCATTTTAATATCATTGCAAGAGCTTTCAAGCAGAGTATACTGTCTTCAATTTTTTTGGAAAGTAAGGAGATGAATATCTCCTTGCTAATCTGAAGTGTTTCAGGACTTATGTGATTTGGTAATATTTATACTATTGCTAATACAAATGCGGATGAGATTTGATTAAATTCAACTAGCCTAGAGTCACAAAGACATTCCGTAATGAATCCATTTGAATAATGAATATATTTATAGAGGAATTGCCTGCTACCTCTAGCTTGTAGTGGAATTTCATGGAGTATTTTGGTGTGCAGAGATACTTGTCGATATTTGATGTGCTGTGGTAATTCCATCAGTATTACTAACTTTTATCAGTAAGTCTTGTGACTTTGCAGCTAATATGTGTTCAATGCACGCTTTAACCAAAAGATCTTAACATGCATTATAATCGATTCTTAAATTAGCAGTTTAATTGCTTAAATTGTAAAATTTTTGTCTGTGCTTTGTCTGAAAAAATTTCTTTATTAAATGAGCTGGGAAAATTGACTTGCCGATGCACATCTCATTGAGAATTTCTTAAATTTGTTTAGTATAGAGATTTCTTCAATTTTTTTAGTATAGTATTTATGGCAAATGAGATGTATCAATTAAAAGAAAATGAAAAGCTGAAATTTCCTGCTGTGAAAATCAGAAGCACTGGACTTTCAGCTTAATAGTTCTAGAAAGAGGCAGAAGAATTTCAGTAAGAATTAGAGTGCCTTTTGAGTCTGCTGCACTTATAGCCCATTGTGGCAATGTGATAATTTGCCCCAAATTCAAGAAACAGTCAAGGAATCTGAAAAGCTGTTTTTAATTAAATTTTTTGGGGGAGGAAAAGTGAAAGAGCTGACTTCTATTTCTTCTTTCCTGTTCCAGGCTGTTCACACAGGTATGCGGGCATATATTTATAACAAGAACTCTGTCATTGGCTCTCAGGCAGAGCACACAGGGATGCGGACGTACTACTTCAGTGCTGACACCCAGGAGGACATGAACGCCTGGATCCGGGCTATGAATCAGGCTGCTCTCATGCAGACACGCTCCTCGCTGAAGAGGCAAGTTGCACTCAGACAGCTTTTTAGTGTATTTTACATAAATCACACTGGTGGTGGTATCTGACACTGCTGTTTGTAAAACGTGCATATAAAACCTTTTCCCGTTTTAAAGAAATAATTATTTTTCTTTTGCATCCTGTTGCAAAACAGTTAACTGATATTAATTAAGAAAACCTGGTGTTCAGTATTTTTGTATGCATTCAAGCTGTGTGCCCACATTTATTGGCCTGGATTAATTTCTCTCTATATATAATATTTTAGGGAATTTCAGGTAAAAAGTTCCAGTTACTGTGGGCAAATTCATGCACCTGCAACAGCCAATTGGCAGCCTTTGGGAGAGAGAAGTAAAAGAGACAGAAAAGAAGTTTAATGAGCTGTTTCAAATGTGTGTTTAGAACTAGGGTTGAAGTGCTGTTAAGGGGGAAAGAATGCTTAAGATGGGTAAATCATAAGTGCACAGAGTTAATGGATATCAACTAATTTATGCTGGTATGAACTGATTATGAACAAGTCCAGCTGTGCCAAAATGTGCTTCCAGTTTTTTCCTTTTCTTTAAATTGATGTAGCCTTTTTGCTGCTTTGGCTTTACAATGTGAAGGAAGACTGTTCTGCGAGACAACCCTGCTTTAACCACTGTGGGCTGTGAGGATTGAAATGTTATGGTGCAGTTTCTCTGAGTATCTCACACTGCTGCTTCCTTTTGCCCAATCAAATATAAGCAAAGGATCAGCATCTCGTCAGAGCTTTACATTCTATATGATACTGTGTTAAGACTTTCTAGATTTAATTTAAATTTCAAGAAACAACCTGGTACATGTTTCTTTTTTCTTTATCTTCTTTATAAGGACAGGAATAATTGAAAGAAAAATTGGGGAAGTTTGGCACATTAGAAGTATTGATCTAATGTCCTTCCTGCTAAGTAGACTATTCATTTCTAATTAGACTGAAGTGAGAACAATTTTGTCATGGCACTTACTCAGAATTTACTTTCCATAAAGCTTTAAAGAAGCTGAACTTAGTTTCAGAGATGAGGTGCTACCCCAAGATCAATGGTAACCCATTAAATTGTGAGAGAAAAAAATGTTGTTGAGAAGCTTATTGTTGTAAGGAGATGAAGAAAATTGCAAACGGAGTATGTTAGGTGTCAAAAGCAACATGGAACTTTTAGAATCCTCAGACATTTTATAGTGTGTTCAAATTTTAATGTCAAGATTTCTGATATTATTTAGGCAATGAGGTAAATCAGTAAACTAAACTAGTGTGCACTGCAGCATGGAGCAATTTTTTCTTCAGGAATAGCTCCCCAATAGAAATTCCCTGGGCAATAGTACTGACTTAAATGTAGATATTGCTCTGTCCTCTTGGCCAGAAGTGATTAGTCCCTGAGGCAGCTACAAAGATATGAAAGACTTTTTTTATGTTTTGCCATGAGCAGTTGGCAGCTTAGTTTTGGTTTTTTGGCTTTCAGTGTTTCCTGGGATAGGAAGATTTTTTATTTACAGCTTTTTGCACATGATGTTATACAAGTTGAACACTTCTTTCATACAATACTAGTATTTTCAATCATTTTTACAGATGTATATAAATAATTTCTGCTTCTTTGAGAGCACAGTAAAGGTAACTTTTGTCTAACTGGGGTAGCAACTGAGTTTTTCTGAGCAAATCTATCTTAACATGTCAAATTTATCACAGCCTGCAGACAGTGATTTTGTGGGTATCCTTTCTAAAAGAGCAACAAGACCACACCCACTTTTCACAATTAAGCAGTGTTCATTACTGATACGCATTTTCTTTTCAGGGAAACTGAAAAAGTGGATCAGCAAGCTGTTCCCCAGGTCAATCATGTGGACGCCTGCAAAGAGTGTGTGAAGGCAGAGATTACGGACACAAAAGAAAGTTACCAGAAATCAGCTGAAATGCTTGGATACGATAAGCGTGAGGAGATAAGAAGAGAAAAGGGGGAGGAGGAGCGTTACATCCACAGAAAAGAAACTCTGGAAACCAAAAAGGGAAAGGCTAAGCATGCGTTAACAGAAGCTGATTCATTATTTCCAGACTTAACGAATGCATCGTGGTCCCAAGTAGCTCAGCCTCAGCCAGCTGAGAAGAATGGAACGCTTCCTACTTCATTAAGTATGAGTGCTGGCCTGGTGGAGCAGAATGGTACTGGCTCCTATAAAAGAGGGTTTGTTCCCAGAACAAATCCAGATAAGCAGTTTCAAAGGAAAAGTAACATGGCTCAAGTGGAGCACTGGGTAAAAGTCCAGAAAGGAGATACGAAAAGGTTAGTAATGGGCCCATCTTTAACTAGATTGCCAAGTGGCATTTTCTTAAATTAAAGGAAAATGTGTGTTAGTAATACGTTTGGTGCAAATCAGAACAATATTTTACAGAGACAGTATGTAAGCAAACTGACTTTTTCCTCCAGTGCAGAATGGTATTTTTCAGGCATTTATGTCATGGGAAAGCCAATATGGGATTGGCTAATCAAATCTCTTTATTGTTGTCACAGTATTGCAAACAGAATAAGTAAGATTAGCATGCTATTTTATTTTCCTCCTTTCAGTCGCTGTGGATGCTTAAAACTTCTTAAAATTTGCTTAAATTTTGAAGAGCCAGAAAGAGAAGTGCAACCCTCAGTTGCCTCCTCATTCATAAACAACTACACAGTATAAATTACAGATAATTGTTTGTTTTCCACTTTAAAAAGTAAAGAATGCTGATTACTTTCCTCCTCCCTTCTGTTCCTGTTCCGAACATCCATTCACTCCTGTGTATCAGATCACTGCACTCAGAGTCACAGTACGTATGTCACATATTGAAAGGTCTCCATATATTCATTTAGTTAATGAAGAGGTCCTAGGATGGTCTCCAGGATTCTTTTTTCCATTTTCAGTCCTTGAAAATTACCTAAGTTGTACCAACAGGTAGAATGCACACTGGAATGCTTTTGTAGTTTGAAAATCTCATAATTGTTTTGCTTTCAAAGTCAGATTAAGTACCAGTTGGAAAAATTGAGTGATAGATATGTACTGTTTGGAATGTCACCTTGTGTCAAGTGGCAGGAAAAACAGTTGGGCTTGATGCTACTTGTGAGGATTTTTCAAATATGCTTAATCTACTGGATTAGTGTTTTATAAATCTGCTCAAATCTAATTATAGGATAAACAAACAAGACACATTGACATGTGGTTTTTAGGAGGGAGAAAACATTTTAGGAATTTTTAACATGCTTTTTGAAGCTAACATTTGTCAATTCAGAGCCTGTAAGAAGTTTAAGGCTTGCTGATTTTGTGTGCAAGTCCGTTCTTCTACTCTTTTATCTCTGAAATTACCCTTGAAGAAGCTTTCCTACTTTTTTATATTATTTTGCATTCTTTTAGACTGCTAGAGTCAATTAACTTCCATCTTTTTTGCTTGGATATCAATCAGTGCTTCCCAAAAGAATATGAGTTTAATGAAAAAAAGTACTTTGTAAGTTAGTTCTTATTACACACATAGATTTGCCTGAAATAATACAGAAAACAATTGAACTAATGAGCTAATGCTTAAACAGCTTCCGTTGGTGTTTTTTACATCAGAAGTACTGGCAGTGACAGGCTTGAGTGATAGCTAAATAAGTAGGGTTTTCTTCCTAATTGCTCTTTCCAATAAATTAACTTTAGGGGCGTGTGTCAGGTGCAGTGTTAAGATAGTGTTGTTGCAGGTGCCAGGCTTTGTTCTAGATAAAACCAGCTACCTCAGCTGGAGCTGCTAAGTATTCAGTGAAAATAAAGATAGATATATGTGTATATCTAGATATAGATCTGTATCTGCATATACATATCTTTAAAAATGTCTATTTTGGCTCAGTTGACCTTGTTTTCTTTGCCTTTTCCTGACAAATGCCATTATATTCTCTGCATTCAGAATAAATTGCATGTTACCTTCTCAAAGATTAATAGATCCACCTTTTAAATGGCACCTTCTCTCAGCCTGCTGAGGCTGCAGCAGTGTAGTTAAATGATAGAAGTGGAATGTTAGTTGTCAAATATCTTCCTGATGGCATGGTATAGAAATTTAAGCTAGAGATGATAATTTGATTGACATTCCATTTTGATTTTAGTAAGTAGTAGTAGACCACTTCATTTTTTTAATGCTCCATGTTAACTGTTATTGCAGCTGAAATGTTACAAATAGAGAACCTCTGAGGGTTCAGAGGGCTGTATAATTTTGGAACACAGAATGAGTACAGTTTTATTTGTTTTCTGGCTCAGGTGTGTACAGACGCAGTGCTTGCCAGCAAGTTGATTATGGCAAGCAAGAGCTCTTTCAGCTAAAGGGTGCACACAAATACTGAAGTTGTTCATATGACTGCTTGTAGGAATGGCACCTTTTATGTAGATCTTTAGACCTTTCAAACAGATGTTTTACTTCCCCTTTTAGTAAAGCACTTAGTTTGCAGAGTAGTAAATGTTAGTGGTCACTTTGGAGATCCACCTCTCTTGGTGAACTCTCAGCTGCACTCCAGTGACATCCAGTGTAGCCATCTCATCCCACTCTGTTCTCAGCAGATGGGAATACCTGCTGTGGTAAGATTCATGCCAGCTTTTCAGAGAGATCTCAAGAACTGGAAAAAGGTTTGAAAGGAGTCTTTCAGGCGGTTTTGGGTCTAAGTAATTAAAGGTCAAGGTCAGGGCCTTCAAATGGTAGGTGTTCAGAAATTGTTAGGTTTTGATCTGGTTCCAGTGCCTGCATAAACTTAGTCAGTGCATAATTATGAAGAATTTGCTATTTCTAACAGTTTACTTGCATTTTAAAAATATATAAATCTGATTAAGCTTTATATTTCCCCACTAGGTGCAGTCATGTTGAGATACTTCCTTCCTCTCAAATAGTGTTAAAACCTTTCTTGTTATGCAGAACTTCCCATTCCTTCCTGATTTGCTTAAGGAAGGAACATTACTTGTCTTTGTTAGCTTCACTGCATTCCCATGAATGGGCACAGTGTTTCTAATAATAGTACTTGTTGTCTTTTGAACGTCTGTCTTCTCTTTTTACAATATCATCTCTGTGGTTGCTTCCCATTGCAGACTCTGAATGATTTTCGTGGCCCGTAGTCATATATGACATCAGGCCATTTATTCACTCTTTAATGCCTGCTTTCCTTTTTATATTCCCTATACCTCATCATTCAAATGAAGGAGATTCTCAAGAACAGCTGCTTTTACTCACTTTTGCTCTTAATCTCTGAGAAAGCAATGGTCCATAGTCCATTGTGGACTGAGTCATTTGGTTCATTGTTCTTTATCTAGAAGTTGGTGTGTCGTCTCAGTGCCTATTTTTGTATGATGTAAATTATCTCTAAGCGTCTCAAACCTTGTGTGGTAGAGATGCCACCAGCTTCAAGCCTGTCATCTCAGCTTGAGGTTTCTCCCTACTTCAGATACTGAGAAAACACAATGTGCCTGTATGTAGGCAGTTGCCTCCAAAGTTCAGCTCGGAATGTGACTTTCCTGTGCAATGTTACGCACATTCAACTTTGTTCTTTTTTTATAGCAGGCTGAAATATTGCATGAAACTGGCTCATATCAGCTGCTCCACGTACTGCTTTCAAAATAACAGTTTTTAGTTCTTAGAAAAATTCATCCTTTTCTAGAAGGAAGGCATGATTTCTCTTGCGCGCAGCAAAACTCATGTTGTCTTTGTTTTCAGGTTGGTTTTGCTCCTAAAGCTGCCAGCCCTGGTGACTTCATGGGCTGCCACCAATTCCAGCTGATCTCAATACTCTACTTTTTCATGTCCAGTTAGAAAATAATCACACACAGGTGGTTTGCAACAGCTGATAGTTTGCTTATGCCTTCATGAGGTCTCCACTAGATTGGAGCATAGGACTGGCCAAGCCCACCACCCCTTCCCTGTTTTTCCACAGAGAAATCACCAAAGGAATCTGTCTCAGCTTCATGCCTTCCTCAGATGTTCTTTTGAAGCATTATCCGCTCCAATCATTCTTGGTTCTTATTGCTATCTAGAGAAAATACATTTCTACCAACTGTCTACCACATGATTTTCCTGTGGAAAAAATTGGTAGCAAAGTACAGGACATTGAAAGTACACATGGTGCAATGAATTAGAGAATTAAAAGAGGTTGCATGACCACTGTATGCTGATCTTTGAGTTGCCTGTGTTCATACTACCTGCCTGCTTTAACCTTCACTCTGAAATTCAAAGTAACATCAAGATTTTGTGGTATGAGAGAGCAGAGCCTTTACAGATTTGTAATCCTCCAGGCAGTGCAGGGCAGTTATTCTGCTGCTGGCATGAGGAATTATGGATCCTCTTGAGAGTATCTGTATTTCAAGACAGTCCAGCAGTGCCAGGTCCTGCGAGTAAAAAGAGATGGTGGCAACTACTGAGCAGCGGTTACTGGTAGCAATTCTTTCCTCCTTGCTTCAGTTATTCTTGGATGCTGAACAAAGATATTCTTTTCTGTCCTGGCCTTTCTTTCATGTGGAATTCCTGCATTTTCCAGACCATGAGGTCTCTCTCTCATGCAGAGAGTGGTACTTACCAAGTGAAGTGATGAAAACATGCTCGGAGTTTCTTTGTTTGTGTGGTTTTGTGCCGGGTTGGTTTTTTTAATTTCAGGATTTTTGTGTTGGTGCTTTGTAGCAAGCCTAGCGGAATGGTTTTCTCTTTGGAGATTCTGAATCAATGGGCAAATGACTGCAAGTACAAAACCTCCAGATGTTTGACTGAAGAATCAGAAATTAGACAGGCAGGCTCTTACGCATGAGGCTATGGAAAGATTTTGCCTTCAAAGCAGGAGAGGGAGCTAACTAGACCTTGTCAAAACTTTTGCCAATTCTGTCTTAAAACTACCTACTAAAATACCTAGTTTCTACAGTTTAAGTATTTTATGAGTGCAGTACTGAAGGCAGGATGTAATGCCTCTTTTTATATTCTAATTTGTCAATGACCTTTGTTGTAAAAAGTCTCGTGTTGCTCAAAACAGTAGAACCAGTAGCCTTAGGTGAAAGTCAGTCATACAGACCTGGGGACTTTGAGCAGTTTCTTACCATTTTCTTTCTTTTTGCTTCATTCACATGAACAAAAACTGTCTGAGATATTCTGAGATTGGTGCGATTTCTTCCTGCTTTTAAAGATATTTATAGTGAACATGCTTTTGTTTTCGTAAACTGCACCACCTAGTGGTGAGCACACTTTCAGTTGAAAGGATTATTATAATTTACAGACTCACTCGATAAACATGACAATGATTCCTTTCTTCATGTTCTTGATTTTCTTTTCAATCTCAGTACGTAATGCTGCCATCCCTTAAGTTTCTTTCTAGTAGTTCATCCTAGGTTAAACACTAAATTAAAATCCTGTATTTATACAGTGTAGTGCTTGTGTGCAGGATAGATGTCATTAATATTGCTTTGTTAATATTTCTGTAAATTCTTTTAAAATGTCTGTTACATATCTTGCAGCTGCTATGCTTATGTCATTAGAGGTATTTTTTATCAGTCACTCGCACTCATCAATCTATGCAAAAATTTACCCTTTTCTTCCCTTTTTTTTACAGCCTCACTTCTGATCAGACTCTTACACGTCAGGGTCCCAATCCTCCTTTTCCTGAAAACTATCACACTTTGCCAAAGAATACCAGGCAGCCTTCAGGGAGCTCACCACCACCAAACCGCAATTTGCCGAGTGACTACAAATATGCACAAGATCGTGTAAGCCACTTGAAGATGTCCCAGGAGGAGAGGAAAGCAAATAAGGATGGAACTGTTTGGCAGCTGTATGAGTGGCAGCAGAGGCAGCAGTTCAAACATGGCAGCCCCACGGCCCCACTTTATGCAGGTTCTTCAGACTTTATTGATCGTGCTAAGTCAAAAAGTTCATTAGATGTTCCACGATCCATATCCGTTCCGCCCTCTCCGTCTGATATTCCTCCACCTGGACCCCCAAAAAACTTTCTCCCACGGAGACTGCATACTCCTGCAGAAAGGCTCACAGTTAAACCATCTGATGAGAGACAGACTGTGGATGTTCCTTTTGCTGGATCCCCCAGGAAGATACGGAATCGTGCTGTAAAGGTTTGTATCCATTTGACTGACTGCAAACTATTCTATACATGGTGTCACGCATGGAGAGTTTATTTAGTCGTGGTTCATTGCATCCTTCCTTGTATGTGGAAGATCATGTAAATTGTAAAAGTTAATACAAGGAATAATTTTCTCCTCAAGCTCTTACCATTTTGATCAGATTTATTAACTTTTGTTGGTTAGGAAAGGAAAACTGGTGGCATATCACATAGGTTTGGAATACTTTTAATAAAAAACTGGAAGGCATATGCTTACGTGTATAAAGTATGCAGATTATAGTATTTTAATATAGAGAGTGTGTAGGCAAGAATACAAAACTCAGCAGGATGAAATCTTCCTTGATTATTTATTTTTGCTTGTAGCTTTGCATTTGCCGTGCCTGCTTTCTCTACATGTTTTGCTATTGTAGTTAGACTTGAGGCTGATTCTGTTTTTAGTTATGGCAAACCCCATATTATTATTATTATAGTAATGTATATTATTTTTCATGCATTTAATAGTTCAGGTCCATTGCAGAGTCTTTAGCATTGGGCTAAACAAAATCAAATAGTGTTGGTCTGAAACTTCAACCTTCTTTGTAGTTTCAGTGTGGGTTTTTTTTGTAGGGACTCTTGTACCCTCTTATCCAGAGGTGACAGAGGTTTCACTATTGAGTACTCCAAATGGCTCTCCTTGCCTAAGGAATTTGGGGAAATTTGTGTTGAATCAGTGAAGGATTGACTTGTCTTGGTAGATCTGGAATAATTGATATTGAAAGCCTCTGTATTCACTTAATTCTTTGACATCAGCCATGGACTCCGATGGGGAAAGTATTTTCAAAGAGAGAGACTTGTAAATTCAGATACCCAGTGTAGGTTTAGGACCATGACTTTAGGCTGCAGCTTCATGCACAGTTTAGATTTTTTTCCTGTTGTATATATGGTGTAGCTGTTGGGTGTCTTTCAGCACTTACAGATTTATAATACTCTGTCAGAGGGTGAAGTAGTCTAGTGATTTGCAGCGCTGGGAATTGGTATTTTTTAAACTCCTGATTATATTCTACCACACATTGGTTTCTCCATGTGTAGGTTGAAGGAGCATTACATCCTTACGAAGGCATGTACAGCAGTCGTTTCCTTTCCTGTGCAATGTAACTGCAGAAATTTTAAGCTTTTTTTATGGCATCCTGGCTTTACTGGTATTGGGAAACACAGTTCCTCATCATTAAAACTTCTCTGTGGAGCTTCTGTGAAAGTTTGTAGAGAAAAATGCTCATATTTTTTCTGTGTAAGCACACAGTGTCATTCTACGTTTAAATGTGTATGTCTGCAGAAATCCGTGATACTCCACACTCCCTGTACTGCTTTATTAAATTCCATCCAGTTGCACTTAAAAAAAAACAAGGCAGGGGAGGCAAAACAAAACGGCATTCAGTGAAATTCAGGGACAGGAATAAAAATAAACTGAGGCATTTAGTCTGCCTTGAAGAAAGCCATAGAAGTTTGGCTTTAAGAGGAAGATGAAAGAATAAGTGTGCAGTAGGCTTTCATATTCTAAGCAGAAAGGGGCAGATCAAGGGTGATTATTAAGAAACCCCTTGGTATTAATGGAAGCCATTGCCACAAGGTGTCAGTCATGTCAGTAGCTTCGTGTTCCCTGGCTCAAAGAGAGCATTCACAGTTGTTACAAGCCCGCTGTCAGAGGGCATCATCCAACCAAACCATTTTCTGGGGGATATTGGGGGGGAACACTTCATGATTTTTTTTTTACTTGCTGCTACAAGCAGCAAATTTTATTTGAAGCTATGCTGTGCGTTCTGCTGAAGCATCTCATACTGCCGCAATCCGCTGATCTGCCCAGCATCGCCGGTGCTGAATTTGCATTTGTTCATTCATAAGTTTTTATTCATCAAAGGATCGGGCTGGCCTGTGAGTGTTACCCTGATCTGAGCACGCCACGAGTTCAAATGGGAAATCTGTGGCAGAGGTGCAGACTGGATTTGCCCTCAGGTGCAGCAAAGCTGCCACTGGACGCAATCCTTACGTTGTGGCTGTGGGTTCTTGCAGAGCTCCACTCACCTGGATCGCCGCTCCATGCCCGCCATGGGCTACATGACACACACGGTGAGCGCGCCCAGCTTGCACGGCAAGTCGGTAAGTGCAGAGCACAGCTCCTCTTGTGTCCTCCCACTGGCGCAGCTAACTTCTAAAATCTGTAGTCTTTAATCTTAACTTTATTAGTCGAAGCATAAATAACTCGAGTGAGAACTTAATCTTAACCCGGTAAAGCCTGTAGGAATTTTGCCTTTATCTGCAACATGAACAGGGGTGAGCTGCCTGTTATTACAGGATTCAAGTTTTATTATGTTTATTTGACCAAATGCAGAGTTAATTAAATAATTGCTTAATCATGTCAAGTAACTGCTTTCTGGGCACTGAGGTGAAAAATGTAATTATAGTTCCTCTCCCTGAAGACTGCTAATTTCCTCTTTACAATGTGTCTAAATACCTGCAGCCCGAAGAGCTAACATTGCTTCTCATTCGATTAAGGAGACATCAGGCTAAGTTGGCTAGTATAAGAAATTACACAATCGCTCAGTTACTGCAGCACTTGCCAACTAATTCCACCTATCAGGTCAGCTGCTGCGTGGCTCATCTGTGACATTTTGTGACTCTGCAAATGCTTCATTGGTGGCATGCTTGAGTCTGTGCTTCCTTGCCCATTCTTTGGTATTCTACAGTGCCCAGGTCGTTCGCGGTTTTTCTTTGCTTACTGTATTTGCTATAAAAGATGAGCGTTTTTAAGTTACAGGGCGCCAGTGCATCTGTTTCGAAGTGTCTACTTCATTTTTATACCGTGTATTTATACTATTTCTGAAAATGCTGCATCTTCAGAAATGTGGGTTCAAATACCGTTATGAGTTCGTTCTAAAGCAAAACCATTTCTTTGTGCTGCTTTCATGGTGGGGTTGGCTCCCTGTGCCACATGCTGCATCACCTGCAAATTGAAATGCATCAGCCAGTCTGTACATTCATACGAGCTTGTAACTGTGTCAGTTCTGCAGGTGAACTTTGGTTTGTAAAAGCTCAGGAGCATCTTGGATCATCTACAGTGCTCTTGATGGCACTGGTCTTGTGAATCTTGTAAATGTGAGATCAAACCGAAATGTACTCACAGAGCTCTCCGGTTCCTGTTAGAGCCTCGGAAATGGAGCCACCTGGGAATAGAATCTGGTGACTCTTCTTGGAATTGGTGAAGGCTTTGGCCCAAAACTAAAGCAATTTTTTTGAATGGAAGAAGTTTCATTTCCCGATTACCTCACCTACAGAACAATTGCACTAAGATGGGGGGTAATAACAGGGATTTCTCCAAAAATGGGCAGACTTTTTAGTCAAGTCCTCAGTCAGTCTTACAAGCTGATTTGACAAGAATTGTAAGTGAACACCTCTAAAGAAATACAAGCGTGATCTATTGATTTTATGGCATAAAGGGTTTTTCTTTTCTTTTTCTAACTACACATTCTCATTGGCTCAAAACTTGAGAAAAGGTATAGTTGTGTTTTTCTTTTATTCTGAAGTTTAATGCACCCAGGATATGAAATGCTGGCAAAATAGCAGTTAAAATTCTAGGAAGTTTTGGGCATTTTGGCTAACGAGTAGCACATTTGCAACAGTTAAACTTTATTTTATATTGCAAATATCCCCTTTCAAAAGAGGATAAATAACTTTGTTATGACTTCCGTGCATGTTTTTCTTGAAGGGACTGTCATAAAGATGTTGCTAGATGAGTGTAACTATAAAATTAAGCTGATAGCAATTACAGGTGAGGCAATGAAAAATAAGGATCAAATTGAATGCTATTACTTAAAAGACAAAATGGATTGTCTAATCACGTGAGATCTTTTTCAGAATTTTATTCACAAAACTTGTTTCATACTTTCCCTGAATAAAGGAATTAATATCTTAAAATGCATATTAATTGTGATCAAAAGTATTCTAGTGATATTCTGTATGATGTGTTTTAGTTACAGCTGACATTCAGTCACACCACTGTAACTTTTTCAGTGAAGGGCTAGTCAGTGGAAATTGATCTTGAAAAAATAGCTTTTGAAAATGTGTTGTTTCCGGTAGTTCTGTGTCGCATTAGAGGTGGAAACAAAAATCTAGATGTTCAGAGGGTGGGTAATAAGGCAGTAATACTCCTGGGAAATATTTTGCCCATTTTTTAGCTGTAAATAGCAATATGCTGGTGGAGCAAATGTGCTTTCTTATGTGCTCCTACTGTGTTATTTTGTTCCCTCTTTCATCTGTTTTCTTGTATATAGCAAGTCCAGCTATTCTGAGACGGTTTCAAACATTCAAATATGTTGCACTGTTTTTTCCCTATGTACTTACCTGAAGGCGGATGACACTTATATCCAGTTGAAAAAGGATCTGGAGTATTTGGATCTAAAGGTAAGCTTTTTCATGAGTCTGCTTCTTTTTTGTTTTTTTTTTTCCAACCCAGTTGTCTTTTTTGTATCATCTTTGTACCTGCAAATTTTAAAGTAACTTTCTAGTCTGAGATGGAAACTGTCTTTTGCCTCAGTGTTGTGCTTAGAATATTGAGTGTCTTTTTAGTAGTGACTATGCAATTAAAGTGCAAACTCAGAAAATGTGGTTGCTTTGGTTTGTAAGAACAACTTGCGTTACTGGTACTGAGATGAATGATACATGGGTTTAGGGAAATCAGATAAAAAACAGATTGAAACTGTTTCTCTGCTATAGCATTAGTACCAATATGAAGTCAACGCCTGTAAGTTAAAACTCGTGTTCTCTTAATCCAGCTTTTTCCCTTTAAAGCTTCTTAAACTGACTTTTCCCTTATTTGTATAATGTGCCATATGTTCTTGTGAAAATGTGAGTAATTAGCACTGTCGTTGTTTTCATGTTATTACAGCTAAAAGATTGCAAATGCACCCATTCATCCATCCTTCCATAGATAGAATCGGAACAAGTAATGTTAGGAGGTATTTCTTTTTAAAAAATAACTAAATATGATACTGAGTATCCTATCATCTGTCTAAATGACTTCTGTATCTGGTACACTTGATGGTTGGCAATTTGAAAGCAAATCTAGAATTCATAGTATCAGGTTTTGAAGAAAAAAAAATAGCAAAAAGATATAATTTTTTTCTTAGCAAAGTAGTTTGCCACTTTCTGTTGTGTGTAGGGTGTCTTGCCGTATATAAATCACGTGGTGTTCCTGAAAATCAAGGTGAAGGGCAATTTGACACCTTGTTGTCTGTCTGGTTTGCATGTACAGAGCTCAGTGATGCCGTGGGGTGTTGCCTGAGAGCTGACTGCACCTATGAGGATGTGTATTTCAATCTTACCTGATGTTTTAATTCCTGAATATGTAAGCAAATATATAAGTGGAAAATATTAGTAGTACATACTATGCATACATATAGTACCGTAGATGTATAAAGATACAATATTTAGCATATAATATAGGTGATGTATATGTGGTCTAAATGATCAAATATGTAAACCGTTGGAATCATTAATATACAAATTTAAAATTGGTTGGATGCATTTCATTTTAAGACTTGTCCTTGGTTCGTTCATGGCTTTGCCAAGTGTAACTACAACCCAAGCCATCAGATGAATTTTATGACAAATTACAATTCAAAAAGTCCTACAAGGTGAGAAATTACTAATAATCACAGTGTTTTGTCCATTACAAAACACAACTGTTTTCACAGTTGAAGCGACTACAGTTCAAGCCTCTGAAAATGTGATATGAAAATGTGATATGCTTAGCGAAAGTTCTTAACTTTTTAGTGGATTCTATCCAGATTAATTTGTTGCAGTCTGGAGCACGAGGAGATATTTGGTCTCTTAGGAGCTCCCCTTGTGCCTTCCTGCTGCCTGTAGCACCTAAGAAAAGCAGCCAGAAAGAAAAATGTATAGGGGCACCTGATACTTCTGTGAAAAAAAACTTAATGCCAGTTGGTTCCCTTTTGAAAATCTTGACAGTCAGAATGTCAAGTGTGTTTCCAAAGGAATGATGTAATTTTTCAAAACGGGCAGTTCTTAGTAACCTTCTTTCAGTCGTGGTCCAGAAATGTAAGATTCCAGATCAGGTTGCTGAGAGATTAAAGAGACCATGTGAAACTTGAGAAGGTGCCCTTGTATCGGTTACGTTTGTGTTTTGCCACTAAATGTAGCAATGCTTGGATTTGTGATATGAGGAAAAAAGAAGAGTGCACTGCATGAAATGAAGCAAATGATACAGATTTTAGTAGTGGCAAATTCACAGGTAACGTATGAAATATCTTCCATTTAAGACACTGGAGACTTAGAAAGCCAGTTAGTTTAAGTCTCTCTTTTGGCTTCACTGGGCTTTGAATTAGACCCACCCTGATTAAACAGTTTCAATTAGAACCGAACATTTTGGAACTGGAGTTAAACTTTTTTCTTTTCACTAAATCCATTATTTCAGAAGATCTCTCTTGGAGGTTTCGAAACAGAACTTCTCAACGTGGAATTGTGTTTGAGCAATTAACTGCAAAATGCTTAGGTGTGACCTGGGAGTGTGTGATCGCTGCTGCTTGTGGAGTTTTGAGTTGTAAGGTTTGGGGGTTTAAATCTTGACATCTGTAACCAGCTATGACTAAACTTTTGTTTGAAACAGATAGAAAATAATGGACCTCTGATCAACATGATATACAAAGTGCTAAAGAACTCAGCACAAGGGTTACTATCCGGTATCCATGTAAGACTGCTTGTATTGAAATGCGCTCATCCCATTGCTTTTTCAAGTAGCAGTCAGTGTTCTGGCTTTTACAGGTGTCTTTTGGTACACAGTAGTGCTTTCTGTAAGATTTTATTTTTACTTCCTTTTTTTTTTTTTTTTTTTCTCTTTCCCCCCCCCTCTTTTGGAGTCTGTATGCGAAATTATGGCTGACCTCAGTGTTTGGTTTCATTTAATCATGTTTTGAAAATGGATGTGTCAAGTAGTGACTCCTGTGTGAAATTTTGAAAATGTGAAAGCATGCTTAATCTTCATTATGTTCTCATGTTCACTGCTTGATAGTTAACAAATTCCTTACAGTTCTGATTATGTAATTTAAAGTATCCCCAAATCCTGTAGACTTGTTTTTATGTTAATTCCGTTGCTTTGAAAAAGGCTTTTGCATTATCTTAGCTTGCAGGTAATTAAATATGCAAAATTATTACTTTCAATGTGCTATTATTTTATGTTTATATTTAATTGTTACAATGATATATAGGATTTACCATTTAATTAATTCCATTAATACTTTTGAAAGAAAGGGTTTTTTTCTTCTATATAACATGCAATTGTTGAAAAAAAAATCAAAAAATTGAAAGCTTCTAGAGGCCATAAGTACTTTTGATTTTGGTGGTGGTGAAGTAATATTTCACCATGCAAAGGTTCATGAGAAGTCTTTGAAGGGAGTCTGCCACTGGAGAAGAGAAAACAATACTTACCTCACTTAGAGTAAAATTTAATTAAAAAGCATTTTAAAAAGCTAACGTGATCCTCTCTTGAGGTGACTCTTAGGTTAGTAAGTAAAATATGGAGCTTCAAGTTTGGAGATTGCCAGGCAGTTGATAAAAAAGCAGACTGCCTCTTTATACCTCTCCTACCTCACCAAAAAAGCCAACAGCTTCAGCTTTTGTATCAAAATCTCTCCTCTTACGTTACCGAAGGCAATATTGAGGTGAATTTTTCTTCATAAACTTTTGACTGTATGCGAATAAGAATATACTGTATGTAAATACTGCTAACCACCAGGTGGTCCTGTGATAAGATAGTATTTGCTTTAATGAATCTTCAGAAGGGTTCTAAACAGGTAATATTAAATCATTAGATTTTAAGGCTTTTAGAAAAATGTATGATTAATGAGCTTTATGATATTGCTCTTTTCTTAATCTCATTTATTCACAAAGAGGGTCCCCTGTAGACAGTGGAAATAATAAACATTTCTACAGACACAGGCATGCCTTAATTTTTAAGGTTGATGTGAAGGTTGGAAGTACAATTGAGAATTGTTTTGGTACTGATTTTAAAACTGTGTTGTGTGAGAAGATAATCTCACCAGAAATGGAATATGAAACCAGTGTTTTATGGAATGACAGATCTGGTACATAACAACCATGTCAAAATAGATTAATTACATTTAATCCCACTATAGCATTTTTATAGCAGTCTGTCTGTAGTAAAATCCACCCTGAGCTGAGGAACATACTGTCCTTTGTAGAATGAAACATTTGCCAAAAGTTGTATTTTTAGGCATTAATGAATGCTGCTGTTGTTGCAACCATGCATTCAAAGCAGCTATTCCAGTCCTTTGGTTTCAAGAAAGCCATTAGAGCAGAACTGTTTAAACTATGAGATGTTGCAGGAAAAGGGCTTTTGTAACCATAGGCAGGTGGGATGATGCTGCTTTGTACAGAATTCCAAGCTGCTGGAAGAGTTACTAAATAGCTTAATATAACTAATAATCCTTTTTTGTTAATGCTTCTCAAAAACTAAGGCCAGATTTTAAAATACTTGTATCCAAATTTTAATTTTTTTTTTCCTTGACAAAAGTGAATATTTAACAAAAGTTTTCTTTTCACTGCTGAAGCATAATCAGCTTTTAGTTTGCAATGAATTTCTTACATTTTGAAACCCCGTTCCTCTTAGGTGACGGGACGTGACACGTTAAAAGAAAGAAGTACAAAACCTGTCAAGATTGCAGAAAGTGATATTGATGTAAGTATCAAACACCAGCACCTCTTGCACTGATTTGCCTATTTCTGTTGTACAGTTACATGATCATGATTGTGCTCCTTGGGGTGAAATATTATGAGTGGATACTTTCCTGCTTGGTTTTTAAAATCTAACCTTATGTATGTATTTCATTTCATTTCCAGGTGAAACTGAGTGTTTTCTGTGAGCAGGACAGAATTCTGCAGGACTTGGAGGACAAAATAAGAGCCCTTAAGGAAAATAAAGTAAGTAGATTAAAAAGGGCTTAGTAAAATAAAATATAAAATTTTAATAAACCATAAAATATAAAATATGAAATTGTAAACAAAAAATTGAATTAATGGATGCTGATTGCACTGTAGTGTGTATAAACTTCTATGATGACAAGGATGGGATTTTATGCTGGGATTGAGTACCCATTCTGAGAAAACATGTTTTTGAAAGTGAACGTTTTAAACCCATTTGCTTCACTGCCTCTGAGCTATAGCTGCCAATAAACTGAGGTGGTTCAAAAGAAAATATATACTAAAATGAAAGTACTGTTCAGGTGGATCCTTCAGAAGAGCTACTGTGCAAAATTAATTCCATGTTATTTACTCCTGACTAAATGAATTGGGCCTGTTTCATGTTTTAGACAATGTTTTAAACCCTCGCATGAGTGTTTCACCTGTAGCAGTGAATGAGAACCTGTCCTTAAACAAACAGCTCATGCTGGGCTGTGGTAGGGCTGTCATAGTTCTACCCTGCTTAAGGGAATTTTTCTGAAACTGTAAATTACGCTTTTGTGCAGAGTGTAAACAGAAAAATTCCCCTCTCACTGCTTTGTGTTTTCAACGGTTTTGGCTGCCTAATGGAAAGATTTAATGGGAAATATCAGATAATTTTGAATATAATAGGTAATTAAGGCTCTTGGAATTTTTGTTTACATGTGAGTCTCCAAAACAGGAGGCCAATCCTAACCTCTGTTGGCTTATAGGGAAGACTTGGGGCATGGAAAACACCTTTCATATTCCTGCAAGTTATGCATAAATTTCCATGTAAATGTTGTAAACTTACTCCCATCTTCTTTGTTAGGATCAGCTGGAGTCTGTTTTGGAGGTTTTACACCGGCAGATGGATCAGTACAAAGACCAACCACAACATGCAGAAAAAATATCTTACCAGCAGAGACTTTTGCAAGAGGACCTTATACACATTCGGGCTGAAATATCCAAAGTTTCAACGGTATGAGTTTTTGGTTCAAGAAAACAATAATTAAAATCCCACTTAGACTAAAACTGTATTGGTCATTGGATAGGGGAGTGAAGACCTGTTCTGAACAGTTTTGGTTAAGGTACAGGATACTAAACCAGACAAAAATATTAAACAGTCTCTCCAGCTTTACTTTTCAATTCTTGCCTCCCACCCCCCCAAACCAAATAAAAACCCCTAACCTTTTTAATGCCTTTATATGTTAAGTGTGGGCTTAAATTGCAAATCTTTCCTTTGAAAATATAAATGTGATTCCAGGATGTTTTTCCAGGGTAAAAGGAATTGGGAAAATCTGTTGATATTTCAGTAAAAATTTACTGCTGATATTATAACTTAATAAAATTCAGATGTAATTTAATGTTGTTTTCACTCTGTTACTACCTCTTCATGAATATAGGACTAGGTCTTTGTAAGACTTTCTAGAATTGCATGAACACCTTTCCTATAGTAAGGTCTGATCGCTAAAATGACAGTATTATTTAAATGTTTCTGCTCAGTTTGCGCCTGTAGAAGATGTATGACTTTCACAGTCAGGATTTAAAATGTATTTATGGGCATAAATAGAAAGTCACTGTAAAAAGGCTTGTACTGGTGCAGAGGTTGTTATATGCCAATTTGGTATTGTGTCAGGAGGCTGGCCAGAGTTTTTTAACTAGGGCTTCTTGACTAGATCTTGCAAGCTGTGAAGTGTTTTGAGGTATATGATCAAGTCTAAGCAACAATGTAGACTAAAATGGATTCTTTACTTCTTTTTACAAAAGAACAACAGTGATTTCAAAACACTTTGGTACTCAGTTAGAGGATGGATAAAGTGGTTTTGAAGTTAGCACTGTATTAGAGTATTCCTTCTGTTAACAGGAAATGGAGAATGCCTGGAATGAGTATCTGAAATTAGAAAAGGATGTGAGCCAACTGAAAAAAGCCTTACAGGAGCAGATGAACAGTTCATTGGTATCTCAGGTGAGTCTATTTCCAGACACTGTAGGCACTTGGAGGATGATTTTGTCTGAAGTTCAAGTTGTCATCTCCTAAGAGAAGTTTCTCTGCCATTTTTGCAGCGCATTCAGCTGTCCTGTGGTTTGGTTTGCAGAGTTCAGGCACTGTAGCAGCGTGGCTGTGCAGTGAAAAAAACTCTACATTTTCTTGCAGCACGTGCAATAGTTTCTCAGAAGTTGTCTATGCAAATTCGTCATTATTTTATTACGTTTTTATTACATGCTGACATCTTGACATTGATAGTGTATTTAATCTGTCAGACTGTGCAGGACTTCTTAGTCTTCCATTTATTTGATCTGACATTGTTGGCTTCTTTATCCATTTTTAAGAGCATCAGTCGTTGGTTGTTATTGTCATGACTTGTTCTTTGTCATGTTCTTCTATTTATGGAAGAGGTATCTCTGCAGATTGTTTCGTGAAGTGGAATAAGTGTTTAACAGCCATCAGTAATTGAAAGGCATCTCGGTTTTAAATCAATTATTCAGTTTTGAATCTTAAAAAGAAGCTTTATTTGAAGCTCAGTTATTTTCTTTGCTGAAATGGATGTGGAATACCAGATTATTTCTACATACCTGATTACAGCTGGTGACTTTATTCTCAGAGCAGGGAATACTGGCTGGCTTATTTTTCCTTTGTGTGAGCAGAACAGAGCACAAGGAACACAGTTAATATAAATGTTTTTCTCAAATCTTAGTCTGCTTTTCCAAATACCTTGGACCAAAAGAGCTCACTAGTTTAATTTTTTTAGCTTATTTATTTGCAGTAAATAGCTGATCAGATATAATTTGAAGCCGGTTTATTTTCACTATTAATGAGTAAATGTTTTGTATCAAAGCAAGAGTTGTACAACTTTTTCTGATTGCATCAATCTCCAAAGTACATTTTCATGTACTTTTCATTTTGGGGGGTGGGGAAGTGACTCAGTTTCTGGAGTCAGAATCTTACGTAATTGAGCTCAGCTGTAGAATATACTTTTAAGGAAAAATCCCAGGGGAATATTAGAAACTGATGGTAATTGTATGAAATTACTTCTTTCAACAAAGGCAAATTACAGGTTTAAACAAAATATACTTTTTTAGATTACTTTGAGAGAAAATTTCCAGTTAGGCATTGAGCATGCTTAAAATACTGGATGTGTGTGGCATGGGATTCACCAATACATATGGAAGGAAATGAAGTTTGCACAGAAAAAAATGTTAATACAGTTTGATTATCATCTCATATCGCATAAGTGATTAATTATAAATACACACACAGCCATAAGCATGTTGTCAATTGTATGTGTGTATACTTATATATATCCATATATATATAAGTATGCACAGAAACATTTAAAAAAATGTTTCTGAATACCTATTTTAGAGATACTAAGGGGAACTGATTTTTTCAGAAAGTACTGAATATTCTAAAAAACTATATTCCTTCAAAGAAGTCTCACTTGAAGTACCCATAATAGAATGTTTTTGATCTCTGCCCAAGGGCATGTAGATTCAAGATTGTTTATCTAGCATTTTCCAGTAGCACTAAATTAATACACACTGTATTTTAAAAAAATGTAGTCTTCATGGAATATTATTAAAAATTCAGTAAATTTGCAGGCTCAAGTTGCTGTAGGAGACCACTGATGTTGTTTCTGTATAGCATTAATTTAGAGGTTCAAACCTAAATGTTTCAAGCAGCTTGGTCAGAGTAAATCTTGCTTTTTAGAATGTAGCTTCAATTGTCTTTTGCTTAAGGGTTGGGGAGGATCTGGGCATGCTGAAGTTAACTGAGATGGGTTATTTTGTCAGTGATAACTTATTAGTTGGTTAGTGTTTCTCTTCTGGTATGTCATTCTAAATTATGTTTCTGTTTGAAGGAAGTTAGAGAAATAAAATTTTCTATCCAAGTTACCTTTTCATGCTTGCCAATAAAGTATATTTAATACCCCTCTGTAAACAGCAATCTTGGCTTTCATAATTTTAAAATTAATTCATCTGCTTATCGTTCAGCCCTGGCCCATTTTAGATCTAAAATATTCTTTTCATATCAATATTTAAGTAATGGGAAGAAATAATATTAAAAGATCTGGCTTTTCTACATTGCTAATCAAACATTTTCTGAGTGGTTTCAGAAGTAGGATTTTCAGTGCAATGTAGTGTTTTTTTCACCGGTTCTGAGGCTTGATTATTGTAAATCCATCATTTGGTCCCTTGTAGTATGATTAATCTCAGAAAAATGAAATTAAATGTGAAAATTTATCGTTTGTATCCTGACAATCTTTCAAGATATGTCCCATCTATCGAGTGGGTTTACTACAGGCAAATAACATTCTCCATCATTTAAATGTTTGTGTTCTTGGCACCCTGTTTGCTGATCTGTAACCTGGCTGAACATATTTCCTGATTTAAGACAGAAAGTGGAAAGCAATTTATATGCCTTCCTTAGCTCTATGAGGTGTAACAGCTTTTACTGAAGTTTTTTTTCACCCTCAGCCTTATAGGATTAATTAGTAGCTATTTTGCAGCTCATGGCAAGTGATGAATTTCTGGAGTTCTTGAGCAGTTTGTA
Organism: Melanocharis versteri; assembly: GCA_013397845.1. NCBI lineage: Eukaryota > Metazoa > Chordata > Aves > Passeriformes > Melanocharitidae > Melanocharis > Melanocharis versteri. Next base: position 326,662 of record VZTG01007339.1, on the reverse strand, counting down.
AGCAGTTCTTAACTAAAGTGTTTCACTGCCTTCGCTTTCTTTAATAGTATTGGTTTTAGTAAGTTTATTCTTGATGCAAATTTTTGAAGTCAGGGTTACCAGGGTTTAATTAATTAGATGGCAGCAGCTATTTAAGATGATTGGAATGACTGAAATGGTGCCTTCAGGAGCCAGGCTGCGAGATGCAGCTCAAGGCAAAGTCCAGTCTGTAGACAAAGCTTCCCTTCCTTTCTTTCTTCCCTTCCTCCTGGAAAGCCTTGGTAAAGCTAATAGGATGCAAGATGAGACCAAGTCCTGGAACGGCAGCAATATATTATTTTAAGCTGTAATACATCATGGCCAGTAGGCCTAACAACTCAAATATAAGCAGAAATTAAAATTGTCAGCACTTGTGGGTTTGTTTTTTGCTTTTTTAACACTGGATATTTCCCCTAAATGTATTAAGATGTTTTTTTAAGGCTGCTTTAGCAGTCTTCAAGTTTGATAGCTATAGAATTTAAAACAGTTCTAATTAAAAGTTTCTGGAAGCTCATTTTATGGAGAACATTGAATTATGTTTTTGTAGTCTGAACAATATTCTAGAAAAAATGTAGACTTGTCTCTTTTCCCCTGTCTTCTATAGGAAGTCTTCCAAGAGTCAGAAAAAGCTCTAGTAAATTTTATGGACAAGATATGTTTGTTGGTGTTGTGTCTATTTTAATTTTTATTTTAAAATAATTATTTAACTCATTTCTAAACTCCTAAGTTTTCACGTAAGTTCTGAAATAGTAGTTTGGTTTTGGTATCAAGAAAAGGAAAGGCCCATAATAAATTAAAAATGAAGTATAATTGACTTTTTTTTCTTTTACTACAAACAACAGGAGAAAACACAAATACAAAAAGACTTGTGGAGAATTGAAGATGTTACAGCTGGCTTGAGTGCAAATAAAGCAAACTACAAAACCATAGTAGACTCTATAAAGAATCCAGGTAAGGAGAACATGATGAAAAAATAAAAAATATACCAATGCAACTGAGTCTTTTGGTCTGTGCAAATAATCTGGAAATTTGTTCTGCTGCAGAAAATCCATTTAATTCTGCTATTAAATGTATCAGAAATCTCTGATTGAGCACATTAACTTGGTGTTTCTTTGCTTGAGGTGCCAGAAAGTTTTTTTGTTGTTTGTTTTCACATACTGCTGGTACTAAAATGTAACAAGCCATTAAAAAAATGGGAAAACCAGTAACAATAATGGGCTAAATTCTTCAGGTTGCAGAAGGGGTTTCTGTCAGATGCCAGGCCCTTACCAGTGAAGTATCTGTTCTCCTTCCTGTCCAGGAGCTCTTCTCTGGGTTTTTCTCTGGGTTTATTGTTTTTTTTTTCCCTGGGATGCAGCTCAGCTGCCCTTGCTGCAGTTGCCTTTCCCCTCCCTCTTCAGGCAGGTGTTTGGTGGGCAGAGCAACATCAGCTCGGGAAGAGAGGAAGGGAAAGTGTGTGTGGTCTGCACTTCAGTGGCTTTGTTACGTTTCAAAGACAGGACCTAATGCATTGGGATAGCAAGAGACTGTTTACGCCTACTGCAAACTTCACTTTGTATTTAAAGTATCTTTGCTCACCTTTTACATACAGAGATAAAATAGTTCTGGGATGGTCTAGATGTGTAGGCAACTTAAGGAATCTGTGGCATGGGGCCAGATGCAGCTTATGGACTGATTTCATATGACTCCTAGGCTTTTCCTTCCTTTGCTCCCACTGCACTCTACCAGGAATTTTCTGGGACAATATTGAACCGTGTGGTTTTATTTTTGGCTTGAAAGACTCGCTAGATCCTCATCAAGAAATGTTTCTGCCTATTTCTCCTCTAGAGAGAAAAACAGTGCCTTCGTTTTCGCAGTCTTCAGTGCCTTCCTTACCAGCTTCCCTTGCTACTGTGGAGAGCAAACTTTCAGCCCCGCAGAGCCCTCCCCGCAGTCCCGCTAAATCCCCCCTGGAGGTGAGGCTGTATCCACAGCCTTATTTCCAGACCAGGGCACAGCACCAAGCACAGCAGCTGAAAAAAATCGAGCCACCTCTTCAGTCACCAGTCAAGCTCAAGCCAAAGGTTGTAAGTACTGCTCTTGTGAGATTCATTCAGCGGTGTTTCCATTTCCCTTCTGTCAGGAGCAGTGGAAGTGTCGTGGTTGGGAAGCACACACAGTGTGGAGGCACAACGGGGAGGCCCCTGGGGTGTTTGTATCAGAACTGGGCAGTAGCACTTGCAGCACATGTGTGGAGCCTTCTGTACAGTGGCCATAGACTGGTTTAGAACATACTAATATTCAGAGCCTTCCTTGGAAATGCTTTGTGGTTGATTTCTTGGGTCTTGCTTGGGCTTTAAAGCCTCAAGCTTCTGGTGTGGACAGAGGAGAGCACGCTGAAGCAGTCACAAATGATTCATATAGTGCAATGAGCTTGCTGTTTATGCCAGGCTGTTTTCACGCTCTTTGCCAAATCTCTGTGCTTTCCTGTTCCCAGGAAGATGAAGCACCGCCCAGACCTCCTCTCCCTCAGCTGTACAGTCCTGAGGATCAGCCACCAGCTGTCCCACCCCTCCCGAGGGAAGCCACTGTCATCAGACACACCTCGGTGCGGGGCCTGAAACGTCAGTCAGACGAGAGAAAGAGAGACAGAGAACTCGGCCAGTATGTAAATGGAGATTACAGGGTGAGCACTCACACACCTGTACACCTGCACTTCAGAGATACGGGAACCTTGAATGAAATATATTATTGTCGTCTGTAAAATATATCAACCTTTAATAAAGTAATCATGATATGGAATGGCAGAGAGATGATAATGACAGTGAGAGATCTATGCTGTGCAGTAATGGCAGAGAGAGATGTAGCGATCCAGAAACAAAGCTTTAGGATTTGTTTTAGGATTATTAAGACTTGCTGTCTGTGATTTCATTTGAGCTGATGAGTATTTTTCTGTATAGGTGGAACTGCGTTCATACATGAGTGAACCAGAACTAGCAATGTTCGGGGGTGACCTCAGCCACCCTTCCAGTGCTTTAATAAGCCCTGACAGTGGATACCAGACATTACCTACCCGTGGTAAGCCAGGAATTTATGGAGTTGATCTTTAACAGTACTGTCTGTATAGGAGCTTTTCTCTTGTAGGATTTCCTGGAGGTGATCTTTATCACCAGATCACTGTTTTTGGATTAACTGTTCAGTGGAAGTTTAGAGATGTTGTGCATTTTAGTGGTGCTGTTACAGACAATCAGCCTTTGGCAAAGCAACTTTATATATATATAAAGGCTTAGAAAACCCATAGCAAAATGCAGAATTAGCTATTGGGATCTCTTATATTCAGAGTTATTTTTCCTCATGATTCCTGTGCTATCTTTTCCAAACTCCAAGTATTTTTAAAACACTTATCTTGCCATTAAAACGTAACTGATAAAGTATATGAATATAGTGTCCCAAACATTCCATCTGACTTGACACTACATCCCCACTGTGCTATAGTTCTGTAACTCTTTCACAAATAAGGATAGAGATGATATTTAGGCCAAAAGCAAATAATTTCTAAGCCATTCGCTTCTTATTTCTTTTATTTCTAACTGCAAGTGTTACGGTTTTATTTTCTTGATAGATGTGATTATTTGTACAGCCTACCTACTCTTGTACAGCTGAGTTCAACCTATCCCTCATTTAATATAAGCTTCTAAATTATTATAGATTTTCTGAATTTCGATCAGTAGCGACCTGAAACACATTATGTTCGGCTGAAATGAAGTTTTATTTCTCTCATGATCTTCTGAATTGCAAAATTTGAGCTCAAATAGTAACCAGAATGGCACAGAAACAGTATAATAATATAAAAAAAAAAAAAGCTGACACTTGTCTTATTTTGTCTGTCATTTGATTTTAAGGCATTCTCTTTTTCCTTATAAAGGTTTGTCTGGATCAACTTCCAGATTGCACCAGTCATCTACCATTTCATCGTTCGCAACACTTCGAAGGGATAGGTCCAAGGTGAGTTTTAAATAAACTTCGGAAGGCAAGTGTCTGAACTGCTTGAAATAGTTAAGCCCAGAGTATATTTTGTGTAGCAGGAAGTGGGAGTGCAGTAGCCGGGGAGAGAACCAAGAGCTGTGATCTAACGAAGTCTCCAATTTTTCACTTTCTTAAATGAACTGGAAAACAGACAAACAACTTACTGCATTTCAAATAGGTTTATAAAGCAAGGTTTAGAACCAAAAATCAGCGCTACTTATAGGAAATACAGAGTGGAAATATGCAAAGAAATGCAAAGTTAATAGAATAAAATTTAGTAATGAGGTAGGAGAAGGGGTTCATTTTTTTGTATACTTCTTATAAAGTATTAATTACAACATGTGTTTTGTATGCCTTGTGACTTCTCCAGGAGAGACCAAAGAGTGCCTTGGAACGTTTATACTCTGGAGACCACCAAAGAGGCAAGATGAGTGCAGAGGAGCAGCTAGAGAGAATGAAGAGACATCAGAAGGCATTAGTGCGGGAACGCAAGAGAACTCTTAGCCAAGGAGAAAGGCAACCTGTTTCATCTCGGTCTTTCATCAGGCCCGTGTCTGCAGACGTAGGCTCAGTATGTTAGATATGCCTTAAAAGGACTAAACTAAAAATATCTTTGGATTTATTCTTTTTTTTTTTTTTTTTCCCTGGCAAGCACTTTCACTTGAGCGTGTGTGATGCTTGTAGTCCAATTAAATTAGTGTTCTGTGGTATCAAATGAGTTCAGAGAGTGTGGGGAACGGGTGATCTTTTTCACTCGTAGCTAAGGTAAATGTAGCAGGTTCAGCAGGTAAGTTGGTCAGAGGTTAGTGATGAGTGGAGGTGCCAGTATATTGAGGTGATTTCAGAACCATGATTTTTATTTCCTCCCCCTTGGAATTGTATTTAGAAAGTGTCAGAAGCTTGTGCAGTTTTAAAACTGCTTCATAATGGAATGGGCCTTTTAGAATGTTCTTTCTCACCATGGGTATTTTTCCTTTCAATTCATAAATTAGCCTGCAACATAGTCGGAGGTAGTATCAGGGCGAGGTGGTGTTTGTTCTTTTTAAAAAAGATGATAAATAGATAATCAGTTTTAAAGTCTAATCATGCTGATTAGGAATTTATGTGAGAGCTAATGTATTTTAAGTGATACAAATTCTTCTTTAAAGCTCAAAATGTAGAATATTCTAATAAGGCTCAAATTTAAGCTGCTGAAGAAAAGTATTTTTGTTGCGTTCTGAGAGTAAATGCTGTGCAGATGATAAGTTTATAATGATACATTTTGGATACTAACCAAAGCAATTCTAATTGGTGAAGTCACCCGGTTGCTCACTTGGTGCTAAACCAGGATTGTACTGTAATTGCACTTATGCTGTGGTCTTTTAATTTATTTTTTATTTGGTCCACTAGAGCTTTAGAATGATCACATTGTTTTACCTAATTCATTGCACAAGATCTCTTGCTTTTAAATTTGTCACTCATCATACTTAATGCCTCTTTTTCTTTTTTTTTTTTTTTTGGTTTGCTTGTTTTTAATTTGCGGAATTTTGTAGTTACTTTAAAATTTCTAACTGGACTACTCAATTTTTACCAGGCTTAATTGCATTTAGTACATGTGTGTCAATTGCTGGCATTAAAAAAACCTTATAATATTCAGCTTTTCATTCCCACTGTTCTGTAGCACTAATTTGCAGCCAGTTATTTGTATTTACTTTCCTAGTAAATACGAGTGCACTGCTTGGAGACATTCATCTGTTTTGTCTTCTGTTTTGCAATCACAGATTTTTTTAAAGACAGTGCATAATGTTTGGGAATTGTAGTACTATAGTACCACTGCTACTTTCATACTTTAATTGGAAGAAATAAGTCTGAGCTTCTTATGTTTTCTGACTCACATAACATACACAGGTCGAATTGAAACATTTTCATAACACTCGTTATTAACATTTGTGGCAAACACTTTATTTATAAATTTGGGTGCCATCTTGGTCTTTTTCTTGCTGTAAAGAATGAAACTAGAGTTTTTCAGCCCTAGTAATGTTTTGTAGAGGTCATCTCTTGTACCTATAGGGCTTTGATATGCAAAAGCATGTTTGATAGCACAATTACTTACAGCATTACAATTATTTAGCAGCCAAAATGGCAAACAGTTAAATGTATAATTGAAGTGCTGCTCAGTGTGTAACATTTGCTTTAAACATACATTGTATGTGTAATTCTAATTTTTAATTGGTCAGCTCTTAAGTGTAGTATGACATTTTGAGTATTGATCACAGTATTCATTTGTTATATACGATGCCTTTTTAATGTAAAAGTTGCAACATCAAAGCCAATAAAAGTACTGCTTCGTAAGAATGGTTTGATGTTTTTCTTACCTATTATATAATAACAACTTGAAAATGATACTGTGTATTTGAAGTATACTATATCAATCAGGCCTGGTTCGAATATGAGTAGAAGAATGAGTTTGGAGTACTCACATGAGAAAATGTTCTTTTCTCTGTTGAATTCTGTAACGTATTAATTTTTGAGATATAATTGCCTTTTAGCTACTTAACTTTTTAATATACATGGAAGATACTTATCTTCTGAGTGAATACTGAGAGCTTGTGCATGAATAGGTTTCAATTAGATTTATTAATGCAAGTGACACAATGAAGTCTAAGGACTTCCCATGGAGTTCAAACTTCATCCAAAACAAGCCAAAGATTTGTACCAGAAATACTGGAGATACTTCTAAGAAACATAAAAGTGGCACATTCTCCTATTGATTCCCTCAAAACCTTGAGGAGATAATGTTGTTTTTGTCCCTTCTTTTTCCTACTGCTTTTAATATCATATATGTAAAGTTTCTCAGATCTACTGGGTGGAATGATGCTACAACTGAACTTAATTATTTTGAACAAAATGGAATTGGAAGTCTCTTTAAGTGTGAGTTTCTATAAAACCGTATTGTGTGTAGTTGTGAAGGGACTACTGTGAAGTGATTTTGGGTAGTCTACATTATGCAGCTTAGTTTAAATAGGCTAAATTTAAATGTCAATAAATATTTAATAGTTCTGATTTATATTAAATATTTACCTTTTAAAGACTGCGTGAAAGACTTCTGCAGGTAGCTAGACTCTGCTTTTAGTAAAGTCTGAAGAGCTTAAAAGTAAATTATTTTTTATTCAAGACAAGTTAACGCTAATACACAAAATATTATCAGCTTTAAACAGTAGGTATTATTCTAAAAAAAGACATAAAATTATCAGGTTGTGATTCTCAACCAGCACTGTAAATAGCCTTTCTGTGCAGTGATTCAGCACCACACAGCACTGCCTCTTTACAATGCCAAGGACAGTCAGTCTGTCAGTCTGTGGGCTCACTGGTGGTGACACCTGTACTTCCAAAGCTGTTTGTGTGTAGCTGGTTCCATGTTAATCAGCAAATGTAAGATTAGGATCAATAAATTTGTTAGAATCTAATGCTGTTTAACATGTAAAATTAAACAATACTCTGAATTCCTCACAGCACAGCCAGAGATCAAAACTCCCGACTGTATGTACCAAGAAATGCAGTTGTATTTTCTTTCTCTTGTCGGTTCAGGGGTTTGCCCTGCTGATTCTCTCAGCAGTGTAGCGTTTGCAGCAGTAGTAATGTACATTGATGTATGGTCAGTTTGGCAGTATGGTTGAATGCTGTTAATTGTTTTGTATCTATTACCAGTGGAAACGAGAGCAAGAATTTGATTTGCAGTTACTTGAGAGAGCAATTCGTGGAGAAGACAAGGATGAAAATGAATGGTTGAAAGTTCAGCCAGTAGCAGTGACAGAGACAGACCTGGAGCCTCAAGACTATGATTTCGATATCAGCAGAGAGGTAACACTCGCAATCTTTTGCTTCCTATTCTGTGCCCCAAAATACTAACTTTCTGAGTTTCAGGCAGTGAATTCTCATCTTTTCTTTTGAAAGATAGTTGGAATTTTGAACTAAAAGGAGTCTTTTGGGTACTGAAAATTTGTGACCTCTGCAAGATTTGTGTTCATACTGTGTTTTAGAGGAGAGAAGAAATTGAGAAGTTGGCTCTACTCTTTGAAATAGATATCTCAGGCTTTCTAAAGGAAAGAGTGGTTAAGTTAGGGAAATTTCTATAAATTGGAGAAAAAAATGAGAAGACAACACTACAGGTATTTGAAAATGAGAAATAGGAATGAAGGAAAAGTTAGTTCCCCAGAGCTACCTTACTACTCTTCATTTTGACTGGCAAAAGACAGTAGAGAAGAGGAAACTCTGCTTTATTTGGGCTTGAACAGAAAACACATTTCCGTCAGCTTTTGGACTGACTTGGTCGGTGTTCTGGGCACGAGGTCTTTCCTCAGCTCCAGTAACCGAGGAAATGTCAGTTTGAAATGCGATTGAGCCATCTGCTGGGAAGGAGAGAACACAGCAGCTGGAAAGGCTTCAGGGGGTACCCTGTGCTGTGTTAAATGCCATGGGAGATGGCAAACCATTAATGATAATTAGACAAGTAAGCGCCCTGTACTCTTCTGAAAGCTGTTGGCAGAGTATGATTTTACAGAGAGAGGTATTTGTAAAAGGTTTACTCTGTGAGTCGTTATCTGTTGAACTCTATGAATGAATGTATCTTTCAGTTAATCTTTGTGTAATTTTTACAGAAAATACAGTGCTTCTGTAAACTTCAGAAACAGAAAAAAACTTCTGGTCTATTGCCTTTCCTTGTTGCACTTTGCCATTGTTTTTTCTTTTCCAGAAGGCCTCCAGGGCCATGGGAGTCACTTTGTACTTCCTTTAAGCCTTGGATAGGAGACATTTGCTCGTAGGCATTTCTGTCCTACTTCAGAGTAACCGAAATAGGTCTGAAGCTCTGAGTGTAAGGCTTCTTTCTCAGTTTATGCAGGTTAGAATCACAGAATGGTTTGTGTTGGAAAGGAACCTTAAAGGTCATCTAATTCCAGCCCCCTGCCTGGGACAGGGCAGGGACACCTTCCACTGAACCAGAGCCTCATCCAACCTGGCCTTGTTGTTCTTTTCCATTGCATGTGGCCATGCTCCTCACCTGGCAGGCACTTCTGTGTTTGAGGTACATCTGTGCCTCAGAAGGGAACATCCTCAGTTGTGTCTTTAAGGAAATCCATCTGTTGTTGAGGTGATTAATGGGTTTGTTATTCTGAAAGTGTGATGAAAGTGAGATGAGCTCATCTAGGTCAGTTATAGTATGGAGATAGATATGTACATGAAAAAAAAAACGTATATCCATCTCTCTGGATGAGCTAATCTAGGTTAGTTATAGTAAGAAGATAGATATATACATTAAAAAAAGTGTATTTATATCTGTATCTAGAACTCCAGAGGGATTAGAATCCACTAACTCCAGTTAGATTCAAAAGTAGGGAAGTGTAGTGGAAAAATGAGGATTTTTCTGGAAGCATTGACTTTGGGTTTCCTAAGAAGAAAGTGTAACAACCTGAGGCTGTTACTTTAATAGGGCTGTGTGTGCCCAGTGTGTGCTCTTGGCCTGCGATTGCCTGTGAATTACTGAGCCTAAGCACTGGGGATTAGGTCAGGCCACTTTACATTATCCATTGAATTAGCATGAACCAAGGTCAGTGGTGAAAAAATTCAGGATTATTTTCATTGAAAACTTTAAATTTTGAAAACTCATTGCCTCATAGGTATTTAAAAAAAATCCAATAATAATAATAAAAAAATAGTTCTCCTTTACTTAATTTCCATTTATTCACACATCCTCTATTTTTGTTTTCAAAAGCAGTCTGTTCTGTATGATAAGAATTGATTTGCAGAGTTTGTAAACTGTACTTTCGTCAGGTGGAGTGAAAATTTCCCACAAGGTTATTGATCCTAGCAAAAACTTGTTTCTGCCTTTCAGGCAATCATACTAAAATTTTTCAGTCTACAGAATTAGTTTATGCAATGTGTTGCTACAATTGCACAGTGTAGTGTATTTCTGTTTCCCTTTTTTTTTCCCTGCTGCTGCTCACAGAAGATTATCCAGTCTCAAAAGAATGACACCCTAGGTTAAAACTTGGGGTGATATTTCCTTTCAGGTGTAGGAAGTTCTCTCAGGCACGACACAAATATCATGGTGTTAATATCTCAGGTTGTCCAGTCAGGCTCACAGTGATTGCTTCTTTCTACTGTGAGAGCTGTAGGCCGTGTCCTACTTTGGCCTCTAAGCCTGAGCTGAAGAAAGGTTTTCTGTTGATTCTGATTTCTTCTGTAATCCCCTTTAATATTTGCTCAATCTATCTGAAGTAAAAAGAATCAGAGGGAAAAGACACTGTTGAAAGGGCATCAGCTTGATATCCAGAAGGAATGTTTAGCACCAGATACGTGTCCCGAGCGTGAAAATCCATGCTTTATTCTTTTCACTGTGTTCTCCCATTGAGGAGGATTTATCTCAATTTCTTTTAAGTCTTTGTTACTGAAAACTCGATGCTTGCTTTCTTTCTGCAGTTGTCAAAACCTGAGAAAGTTGTAATTCCAGAACGTTACGTTGAACTGGAGCCAGAAGAGCCTCTTTCTACAGAAGAACTGGCAGCAAGGCAGCGTAAAGCAGAAAAGATAAAGAATATTCTTACTAAATCAAGGTTAGGTTTTAGGTTTTTTTCCAAATCTTACACAGGGGCTCATGTTAACATTGAGAGCTAACATCATACAACAATCTGAATTTCTGTTATTTGAATGTAATTTGTAGCTTTGAGAAAATGCACTCAGAATTTATGTAGTATACTTAGAGCTGCTTTTCAAAGCAAGGTAGAAGAGATAATGATGAATTTGTGTATGTCCATTTTCTTGTTCAGAGAATCCTAAAATAGTAGTGAGTCCTTACCAAGCAAGTTGCAGATGAGAGTGAGGAGGAAGGAAAGGAAAAAATCTGACCGAAAGCAGAAGAAAAGTCAGCATGAGACCAAGTTGTCTCCAGAGAGCTGGAGTTGTGTAACAACACTTTTGGCTTCTTACAGCTAACTTAAAGTCAGCTGAAACATTCAATTCCCAGAATTTGATATGTCAGATACCTGCTCTCTCTTTGGCAGGGGTGCAGCCTGAGGACCACCAGGTTATTTCCTTTTCCTCTGAGCACTAGCAGCGAATTTTACTAACAACTTTAAATAAATAGCACTTTTGCAGTGCTTTCATTTAAGCAGCATATTTCCAACAAAGGACTTTCAGGTGTTCTTAAGGCTATGCAGAAATTGTGACTGGATGTGTGGTGGCTGTGTCATTTATCCTTGAGTGCTGTAGGCATTTGCATACAACATCAACCCCATTTTAAAGAATGGCAATAAAATACAGGGCTTGGTAGATGAGATCTGAAAACTGCTGTCTGAATCCAAGCTTGTTCTTATCTGCATGGTGGATTCTTTATGTTTGCAAATGTTAATGTTGTTTTTCGCTTTCCCCCCAGTATGCACAATCTGCAGCCTACTGTTGCCCAGGACAAACACAACTCGATTGATTTAGATTCACAGCTGCAGGAGCAGGAGCGCATCATTACCATTTCATACGCTCTGGCTTCTGAAGCCTCTCAGAGGAGCAAGGAGGTAGCAGGTAATGCTTAGTTATTTACAAAATAACAGCTATTCCTTACCAGCTTCTCAAGTTGTGTGGGGTTGTTGCTGAACTCCTGGCATAAGAGAAAGTTTCAGTCGTTCATATTTAAAATAGTGAAAAGTGTGCGTAGGTAACAAATGGAGAGGGGCTAATGATTTACATTGAGTATTTGGCCTGCAGTGGAAAGGATAAAAAGGGGGCAAAATAGTGTGACCAATCAGTTCAGAACTTGGAAACCTGCTCTAACCAATAGTGCTAAAAAAGTAAATGTTTTAATTCTTTATAATTATATTAAATCAAATATTTCTATATTCATTTTTTAAAATGTATACTTATCTGTGGCTTCAAAAAAAGTCAAGAAAAAAGGATTTAAAATATTTTTTTAAGAGAAAAATTCCCTGTTCCGGTGATTGAGATTAGGCTACAGTCATTTGCAGCTTGAGCTGTGTGACAACAGGCAGAAAAAGACCTTGTAAAATGGGGATTGGCATGTTTCTGTCTGGTGACCAGCATGAGAGGTCAGAGCAAGACAGCTGTGCATGAATTCTGCTCGATGCCTGGAAATTAATAGATCCTTTGCAAGATGTTGCTAAAAGTGATAATTTCACTCTTGATTGCTTTACAGTTGAAATAAGTAAGAAATGTCAAGAGATTTGTATCACACAGTAATCCATGCAGCAGCGATTCTCCCAAGTATCTGACTGGCCATTTATAACTGGCACCATTCACTGTTCCAGTGGAGAATGGAAATAATGGAAACTTCAACTATGATGGAGAAAAAATACGCACATTTCTCATCCGAAGTTGTCAGTTTAAACTTATGGCTCTTGCCACAGCAGCCCTTAAGACCTTCCCGTTAAAGACAGATTATTCCAGTATCGGAATGCGTAACGTGCATCCGCGGTAACAGCATTGATTGAATGTGGCTGTACACTCAGGGGTGCAGTGCCAGCTAAACCTGAGGGGAATGGCGTTTTGAGGGGATGGAATACATTTTCAAGATAGGAATCTTGAAACTTCAGAGAGTTTCTGTGGGTAATTTAACTGACTGGCAGGGATAAAATGATTCGCTGAGGAGGCCAGGCATTATAAAGCTAAACCAAACAAACAGAAAAACAGAACTGTAAAATCATGGGAGCATTTCAGGCATAACCTTGCAGACCTTCAGGCCATCAGTGTATCAACAGGGCTTTTCCACAGAGGCTTTGGTCCCACTTCTAGTGACCAAAACCTTGTAACAGGTACTCCAATCCTTTGGTTACAGATTGGGAATTTTTTTCATGAGGTATGAGCCAGTGCAGCGTTTTGCCACTTGAGTTTTAGCTTCTGCTGGGAAAAGGTCACACATCTGGGCTAAGATCAGCCCAGATGAACACAGCCAGTACTTGAACTTATTTCTCTGTGTCAGTACAAGAGCAGAGTGCGTGCCCTACTCAGAGGTCTTTGTGGGGCCAGTTAAGTTACTTCTGGGTGTACCTGAACTTGTAGCAACAAGGAAATAGGTTTGATTTTTTTAAGTGTTGTGTAGTGACTTTAGTATAGATTTTATTACCGTAGGTTTTTTGTTTATATTTTTAATTTTTATATTTAATTATCTCAAAAGTGTAACCCATCTAATTTTTTTAGATGTATGTAACCACAAAAATCTTCTTAATTCTATAGTTTTCCTCAAAGAGAGAATTAAAATGTGTATTGGGACTGAAATGTTTAAATGCTGCCTCAGAAAATTTGCAGTCAGTTGTGAGATAAGTTTTAGTTTAATTTTCTTTGTGAAGCACAGCAGCTGCCTGTTTTGTCTTTCAGACACTTAAAGAAACCCTAACACAATAGCCAAAGATTTAAGTTTTTAAGGAATCCCGAACTTTTATGTTTGTGCACAGCTTTTGTTGCCACACTTGTACCTCAAAAACTCACTTCTTGAAACGTGTCTCGCTTTGATTTCAATTATTTCTTACTCCTTTAAAAGCAAACACCTTTCATGGTATTCTTAAAAAAAAAAAAGACCCAGAGTGGTTTGGTTTTAATAGAAAATCTACAAACTGAAAAAGAGTTCAGGCTTTTTAGTTATGGCCTATTTTCTGATGATCTAAGGTGATTAAAAAGAAAAGCATTTGACACTTTGCGCAGCTGATTGTACATTCTCATTTAGTGTCATATTACAGATTTCTTCACGTTCTTATTTTTGTAGTTTGATTTTTGAGGTATGGGTTATCATTTGCTCCTTGATGATGAAGCAGACCACATCTGAAAATCCCACACTAATTATCTTGATTGTTTTACAAAGATTTGTTCTTGAAAAAGACTGTGAAGCTTAACTTTACCCATTTTTCAGGGGTGAGCAGTTATGTTAGGATCCTATGCTAATATAAATCTTTTAAGATAAGTCGTACATTTATGTAATATTAGCATTTTAGAGTTTCCTCTGTTCCTAATAAGAAATCAACCTTTTAAGAGGAAATAATGCCAAGAATGTGGAAGATTAAAGTAAAATAGAAGAGTATTAAGAAATCGTTTCCTATGTTGTGTGCTTCAGCCCTCCAAAATGTAAAAGCAGAATTTTAGATCGAGTTTCAATTTCTTAAATTTTATTATTATTGTCTTATAATACTGTACCATTACTCTGGTTTATAAACAAGGATAGTTTTAATCATTGTATTCTTTAATCCTGTATTTTCCAGCTGAGATATGAAAATGTATTTACTGTATCATGCACTGCAGTAAGCAGAATGTTACATGCATATGTAATTTTTTAAACATTATTTTTCTTACTGGCTTATAACAGATGAAATGCTGAAAACCTGTACAGCCTCAGTGAAGTCTTGAAACCAAATTAGCAAATATAGGCACTGGTCCAGAGCTTCAGCTTTAAAAGCAGGGCTGATGAGAGTGTATCGGTGTTGTGTGCCTTTGTAATGTTCCAGTGAAACTTCATCTTAAGAGAGGTTGTCCATACTCTCATCCAAATAGGAATCTTTATTTGTTTAATTTAAGCAAGGAGTAGAAAAAAGCAGCAGGTAGAATGGTTTACCTTGTGTTCCATGTGACTAAAATAGTGTAGCACCTCATTCATTGCTAATGAGGTTTGCTATTCATGCAGTAGAAAATTAAGGTCACTCCGTTTATGATGTGAATGTTTGATTGCACGGCCTAATTCCTGTGTGTGATCCCTTCTAGCTCAGCAGTTGACCTATCCACCCAAAGCACCCTCACCTTCTGTACCACAGCCACCTCACTCCCCCTTAAGCAATGGATTTCACTACACATTTGTTTAAACACCTTCCAAGTAAGAACTAACTGCTGTCGGCGTGTCTGATTTGCCATCATGCCTGTGCTGTGGCTTGCGAAATTTTAACTTCTTTACTAAACCAAAATTACATCCGAATGAAAGCATGCAGCTACTTTTTCAGAACCTTTTCATTCTTGTAAATAATTGCTTCTAATGAGCTAACATGTGGGCTGATGGAGTCTTCAGTTAAGTGCTGTCGCTGTGCAGGTGAGGTGCTTCCTCAGTCCTACTGTGGTGAAGGGAGGAGACATCTGTGCTCTGGGTAACAGGGGGCCAGGTTTTCAGCAGCCTTCTGTACTCTGGTGGCTGCTCAGGGCATTCAAAGAGAGAATCCAAAGTGCACCCTTGCACAAGCAGGGGCTTCCTTTGTGGGCTGGTATCCTACGCATGAGCTGGCCTCGGAGTCTTAGCTGAGGTGAGCTGAAAATTTGGCCCTTTGTAACTTATTCTGCAATGTTGTGTTTGACTTTGATCGTGCCTTTCATTGGATCGTGTTAACAGATGGTTGGTTTTGTGTCTGGTTAGGTTATTTTGCCACTTCAGGTATTAAAATTAGGATAATTTTGTTGTCCTTATAAAGAAATATCTGTATTTGTATCTCTTCTCAGTAGGATTTGCAGTTTTCTCTGTTTGAAGTTGGAAGTAGGAAAAGGTGTAAAAATTGTATGCAACTGCTAAGTATGCCACTAGTTAAGACACTTGCTGTGCATCCATATTTTGCTTTGATATTATTCTTACCTTTCTGATTTCCTTTGGCTCAGTTTCATTGCCTGAAATTGAACAAGAAGATAAAGCAGAGATGAAGTAGTAAAGAGGGTTGCTTGAGTCACTCACATAACTGTACAGTGCCAGAGACTCAAGCAGGGGGCTGGGGCTGACCTTCAGAAGTCCCTTCCTATCCCAACCCTTCTGTGATTCCAGACTGGCTTGAAAACATGTCTAGCACATGTCTGTACAAATACATGCACACAGATGTACAGTTACAGGTATATATTTATATAAACATTTTCTTCAGAAAAAGAAAGTAGTTGTGATAATCAGCACCCTGCAGGGGACACAGGAGCTTGAGCATCAGTGGCATCATGACGTAATTGTTCCCTTAATGTGTCTGTATGAATTGTTCCTTCTGTCAAACTGCAAAAGGCTTAAAAAAAAAAGGTTTCCAGCAATTGCTTACTGCTTGGCATCAGTTGACTCCCTTCAGTATTTAACCATGTTTTGTTTTTCTTCACACCAGCCAAAGCAGTAAGTGAACACTGACGTGAGACTCGAGGCGAATCCCACTTTGTGACACCCCATGAAAGGCAGAGGAGATTCTTTTCCAGGTTTCTGTGGAGATCCTCGTTGGCTGATAACACCTTCTTCTGGAAAGACATTCAGAGAATAATAGGGGGATTTTCTGTGAAAATGAAGAGAACTGCAGATAATTTTTTATTTACTTCAGTTTAGTTCACACTTTTTATACAAATAAACGGCACTTTTAATAAACTCTGTAAAATACTGACAATGTATTTTTAGAACAATGTATTTTAGATTTTTTTTTTTTAATCAAGGGCTGAATTCATTTTAAAAGACACTTCTTGCATAGATACTCAAAGATGCTGTTACTTCCCCCTCAGGCTCAGATGCACATTGTAAAGTTTTGTGAAAAAAACCCCATGAATTTGAACAAACCTAGAAGCACGTTCATAGGGTATGGATAGATCTAACACAGGCGGCAGGTCTGGTGAAAGGGTGTTTTGGATTGAATATTTTTGTAGAGTTAGTCACCCACCCTTTTGCCCATTAAATAATCCATTGCAAGAACTGTTAGCTTGAATTTCTAAATATTAGGAACCCCTGTATAGCAGAAATTTCCCAAGAAAGCCATAATGAAAGCCAGTTTTAACTCCCATTTCCTTTTTTTGATCCCAGATGATTAACTTTCTAGTGTCAATCCACAGTTTGTTAGGTTGCCCTTGACAGTAGTGCTGCCCCCTCTATAACAAACAGCTAACAAATTTTATTTTTTTTGAAAGCTGAGATGTGAAAGAAGATGATTTTTAATTAAAATATGTGAAGTAAGCAATAAAAAATTATGTTTCGTTTGGCTAGTATATACATATTTTTCTTAAGTTTTTTTTTTTTATAAACATTACAATATGATGTATTGACTAGTATTTATCCTGGAAGCAGCAAAACTAATGGAATGTGGCACCTGCTAATTTTGTATGTATGTTCACCTGGTGCTTATCTTTGCCAAACTTTGAAATTCTGTGCTGTACTTATGCATAGGGCAAAGGGTGAGGTAGTTACAATAAGGAGAAAATAAGATTAAATGAATTGCTGCAACTATACTTGAAAAAAGCCTGTGTATGCATCGAATGCGAGACATACAAAAATTTCCCAATGTTACGTGATTAGTAGCTGAGTTCAGCTCTGGATGAGAAATAACTGAGAAATACTTCTGCAGTATTTTGTGAAACCACTAACTTGTTTATTCCTTTTATTCAAGTAGTAGCTAAAAACCCCTTGGAATTGACCTTTGTGTTTCAGACTTTAAGACAAATCATATTATATTAACACTATACTCAGAAATATTTTTAAAAGTATATATTTAGCTAATGCAATCTATTTTACCTCAATACTGCCAGTATCAACTTCAAAACCTTTTGCCAAAATAATGATTTATTTTTGCCTTTATAAAAACGTTTTGAAAGCATAAATGAATATTTTGCAAGAAAACATTAATTTAAATAAAATGTAACAGTTTGGGAAATGGTATATGTACAGATTAAAATATTAACATAACTGCCTCCTATTGCCTTTGTTTTGTCTGCTCTCTTATCAGTGTCCAGGTAGTTGGAAATCCAGAGTCATTTGTGCTTCTATCACATTTTGGTCGTCTTTGGTTCAAATCCCATTGAAGGTTCCCCAGTTTTGCACTGGGATTTGAATCAGGCTCTCTCTACACCAATATTATTTTTTTTATTATTATTGGTTTTTGTTGGGTTTTTGTTTTGTTTTGGTTTGGTTTTTTTGTCTGTTTTCAGAAATGTTTTCTAAGCATTTGATGAAATCTGTCTTTATTCTTGAATAGCAAGAATGGGATGTTGGCTGAGGGGAAGGTGGTGGGCACTGGCAAAGCTGCAGCTCACTGGCAGTGTTGGAGTTTCCAGCAGTTCTCTCAAAAGACACCAGGTTAGTGGAGAGCACTGGAAATATTGAATTATTCTGAAAATCAGTCTCTCAAACAAAATGTGAAGCAACAATTAAAAGTGTTTCTGTGGCTTAGTGTTGACTGCGTGAACTCGAGGGCGAATGTTCGAGGCTGTGAGTTCTTGGCCTTGGAATGTGAGTGGCAGAAATTTGGATCTGAGCTATTTGGGATGTGCCTGTCCTGTTTTTGTGGGGCACGACAAAGCAATGAAGGGAAAGGAGCACAGGCAGTGCTGCTCTGCAGGTTGGGAGAGATATTCATTCTCTGTCCTTTGATCACACACACAAAATCTGCTCATTCAAGCTTCTGTGGAAGAGAAGGATTTTGCCCTAAACAGGTTACATCATTAATGTTTTCAACAAAACCAGTCTTGATCTAAAGATTTTGGTCTGCGTCTGTAGTTAATCCCATATTTGAGAAAAAAAATACCAAGGTAATTTTTCTTCCAGAACTTTTTATTGAGTATGTGAAACGCTGTTTTTAGTGACCATCTTTTGTAAGGATGGGTGTAGTTTTTGAATAGTAATGGCTAGTTTTCCTATGCATAGAGTGTTTGGTTTGGGTCAATTTCCTTTTGCAGTTCTGTTTCTTTTAATCAAAATGCTCTTTCCTGGGTGTTATAGGCTATTTCTAATTATAAAACTAGAAAAAAAAAATTACTTGCAGATCGATATAATTTTGGTCAGAAAGTGGCCTTTTTTTCCTTCTGCCTATTAAGCAGTGAAGTGTGGTTTTTGTTTTGTTTTGGCTCGCGAACTTATTGAACTCCCTCGTTAGAAAGCAGTATCAGTTCTTTTGATTGTGCTGGTTTTTAATTAGTGTTTTGTAATGTTATACCGAGAAAAATATTTGCAGGCTGCCTTCTCTTCCAGTATACAGCTCTTTTCAATTTTTTCAGCCAAAGTTACTAAAACTTTACTGCCCAGCTGCATTTATAAATGTACAGCCTGATACGTGTAAGTAGCACTTCTTTTCACCTTTTGGGACTTGCACAGCAGCCCCCACCCCCATTTTTCACTATTATTTTGAGTTGGTGTGCATTGCTGGGCTGCAAGGAATCCTGCTGAGCTATAGCACTGTTTTTTGTCTTTGTACATCTGTATTGAACTGTTTGTTTTAAAGGACTGGGCAGGTAAGCAGTACTTGGAGACATCCAGGCTGTTTTGGAACACTTGGGAAGAAAAGCCACCACCACCACCAAAAACCTCACAAACAAAAAAAGCCCACCAAAAGTAGATAGAAAGGTTTTTCAGGAAAGTACTGAGAGATTCTTTTCTGGAAAGTATCTTAAGTGTGGAAGGAAAAGCTACTGAAAGATGCTACTAAACTTGTGTGCTGCTATTTCAAAAAGCTCTGAAAGCCCAGCACAGTGGTCTTGGGTACCCCACAGCTTTTGGAGGGAGGGGGTTGGTGTTTTGAGAAGGCAGAGCACTCCTGACCCGTTCTGGTACTTTACACCATTATTTTTCCCCCTGCACCATTTACTCTGATTTCCAGCTCTTCAAATATATCTGTATGTATTTTATATCAGCAGCTGTTCCCCTCTATGAAACCACCTATTTCCCAGGTGTCTTAGCAATTAACTTCTGGATGTCCTATGAAGGAAAGAACAGATTTACTTGCTGTCAAAACTTAGAAGATGCAGAAGGCAGGATGTGATGTTACCCCTCTGATTTATGTCTGTCTGAGGGTATTTTAAAGTGTTTGCTTGTGCCGTGTGTGTCTGTGTGCCCGTGTACTGCGGGCAAGAACAAAGCCATGCACAAGAAAAACATGAAAAAATTGCTGTATTTTCCATACCTGGTAAAGATTCCCATTGGTTATTTGGCTGTATTCAAAAGGCTAAGATTTTTATTGCTCTACTAGCAAAAGCAACCTTTCTTCATAGTGGAGCAGTACAAAGAAAGAACACAAAAAATCCCCACATCACAGTGCCTGAAATTCTGTTTGAACAACTGTATTGATTGGGTCTGACCCCTTTACATTTTTTTTCCATTATTTGAAAAGGTGCATCTAACTGCAGCTGAATTGAACCAACCGCGATGAACTTTCTATGAAAACTTCTTGAGATACTTCTTTAGTTCAAAGCTCTGGAATTTTAAAGAGCATTTTTAATACAAGTCTGTTGAGGTATCCTGTGCAACAACCACACTTGGAATGTTAAACTACAGGTAAATGTAGGAGGGAGGTAAAATTATAAAGGCTGCCATGAAATTGCTGGGAGATGGTGGAATAACTTCAAGTGCTAATTATAAAGTAAATAAAATCAGAAAGTATTGGATATGTATAAAAAGTAAGTGCATATAGAAAGTACATTTGGGCACTGTTGACTTGTTTTTTACTTCTCAGTGCTCCTGGTTGCCTTACAGAGAGTGGAAAACAGCCTCCAAAGAAAACACTAATAATTAGCGTTTTTGGAGCAGCTCTTGTTGAAATTGTGTTACCAAATGTAAACTTGAAGGACAATGATGTTTTCTTGAATCCTCTTACCAGGAACTGTAGCATAAGGAAGCACTAAAAGAAGGAAGAGATTAAGAAAACAAAGGTGAGTGGTGAGATTGTAGAAAATAATGGCAGAGATGTATCTGCAAGCAAGGTGTAAATAAGAGGCTGAAGGTGAGGATGGAGAGCAGCCTGGTGGTGCATAGTGAGGCTTAGTAAAAAGATGCAAGGAGCTGAAATACGTAGACTTGGACAGCAGCAAAATGCTTCAATGAAAGGACTTGGCCTAGATGGTAGTGGAGAAGGTAAGAAGAAGGAATAGCTGACAAATGAGAATGTTTTGTGTCCTGGTAAAAAAAATACCTTGTGAAAGTTAAGCAAGGGAGTGGGATGGTGGTGGTGGTAGTGGATGAAGGAGAAACGCTGATGACTTTAGGGTAGTGTTTTGGTAGCAGGACAATTGTCTCTTCTATTGCTAGTTGCTGTGCTCTGTTCCTAAACAGCGTCTAAAGTTCTTTTCAGTCTTCCCTTTTTATTTTTCCCCACTGGATCCTCCTATGGCCACCATGGTACTGGGTTTGGATAGATAATAGCACAAACTGTAGGTGTGAGCTCCTTCTCCACCTGCACATCAAAATTAACTCAACTTGTGTTAAATCACCAAGTATTGTGTTTCTTTAATGCTGTGCAAAAACTAAGGACACTCATTTCCCATCATGATCCTGTACGCCTCTTGTACTAAGATATTTTTCTCAGGAAAAGTGCGGAGGTGAGAGGCTTAAAAGCAAGCAAAACCAACTTCTGCTCTGTCCCTTCAGCTGAGGGTACCTTGACACATGTCCCTTCTCTTAATCCCCTGACAGCTTCCAAGAGGCTGATGCAAAGAGCTGTGCCAGGCTTTGATTATGAGATACCGCACTGCCACTTATTCTCTTTGTCTCCTGCAGTTTACAGAGGCAGCTTCAGTGCATAATTTAATCCCTGTACTGGGGACTGTAGCAAATCCACGGAGACTTCTACCAACCGTCCTCTCTGGCATCAGAACAACATGTGCACGTCGTCTTTGATGTGAATTCCCCAACCAGAGCCTTAGAGGGACCTATAGCTTTGAAGCTGGCCTATAAATTGTGCTTTCAGGAATCAAGTTGTCAGCCTCCTCTTCAGGAAGAAAGGGAGAGTAAACTGCAAAGCAGTTGCAAGAAACTACAGGGCAAGTTACAGATCTGGTTTCCTTGGCCTCGGAGAATTCCTGTAGGATGTTGATAATCCCTTTTTACCTGGTTTAGAAGCACCCTCCGTGCTGACTGCCAGACTTGTGGGCACTGGGGCTGTGATGGAGCTCACCTTGAGGGGCTCCTGGTTCCAGGGCAAACGGAAGGGGGACAGGCACACCAGTGCATTTGACCCTGTTCAGGTGTTTTCAGCCTTCCAAAGACAAGTGCTGAGAATGCACCTGTACTGCTCTTTGTGTAAGCAAATTTTCAGTGTGGTTTAGAAGTAGATGAAAACTTACCAGATGTGATGGTTGTTCTGTGACAGCCATCTGTGGTCTAACTTCAGTCCTTTCCTGAGGTGTAGAACAGGCAGACCTCTGCCTTTCTATTGAGATGGAAATTACCTGGTCTTTGAGCTGAGGAGTTTCAATGGACGAGTCTCGTTTTTATAGACAAGTGCAGTTCCCTGCTGTTCGCTCTGGGTGCTCCTTCCATACCAACCTGAAAAAGCAAAGGGCTGACTGGAGTCAACCAAGACCCCAACTTTGATTTTTCCTGTGTTCCCTGTCTCCAGTGAGCTGAAACCATCCTGCTCCTATCCATGCCACTACTGCTGATCCTGTTGTATCAAATGTTGCTAAAACTGACTACTGAATTCAAAGCACAAACTACACTGAATTATATCAGCCTTTCATGGTATATATGGGGAAGCTTCTTACGCTGCTTCATAGATCAGTCTGCAAGTTCTTAGTACATTTGTAACTGTTAGAAACAGACAAGACTGTGTAGAACTATTCCTGTTTTGAGCAGGTGAGTCTTAGGTCAGTATCACAGATGTTACCCCAAACCTCATCAGATGTTTGTAGTATTTGGTGTCCTACTTTTGGGGAATGGAAATTCTGTGGATTTTTTTTTTTAACCTGGTCAGAGCTGTATCTAGAATAGTCTAATTTCGGGGTTTTTTTTTAGCTTTGTGTGTTCTATTTATTTATAACTGAAACTGATGGCCAAATCAGGGAGGCAAGAGGCTGAGTGGAAGAGTCCCTCACTGTGTCTGTCAGCAGAGACCTGTGCAGGGCTGGCCAGCTAGATCTGCTTTTCCTGGGTGTTTCCAGATCCCAACATCGATCTCTGCATGGCTGCACGCTGGTGGGAAAGCTCAGAGAGCAGCGGTGCTGGGACAGAGAAGGCAGAGAGGTGAGTGGCAGCCACAGCTAAAAGATTTTAACAGTGAAATGCTGGTTCAAGTGTAGCTGGAGTGTCTAACCAGGAAAACCTGGAATGGGTCTATTAGGAAAGTAATCAGTTGATCTTTCTTAGGGAGGCGTGTCACTCTCTTTCCTAGAGATAGATCAGCTTTCCTAAGTCATGGTGAGGTTTTCTCTCTTCACAATGCACAAGCAACTTAAATTTTTTTCTCTATGTATTAGAAGTTTGCAGTATTGGGAAAACAAAAAAATCTACACAAATCAAGTGCAAATGACTGACCATCAGTGGCTGCTGTAACACTGTTCTTAAAATAGAATGAGTGGAAAAATTCGTATTAAATGCAGATGTAGTAAAACACAGTAATCAAAATCTACACCCGGTTTCTATTTACAATATTACTTTTATTTTTTTCCATACTTATTCCAAGTCCTCCCCCAATAGCTGATGCTGCAAAGTTTACATTCAACCAACTAGGCAATGATAGTACAAACTGCTGCTTTCCTTCAGCCGACTGGCTTGGAAACGTTGTCTGCACATCAGGAATTGTACACGGAAACGGAGTCTCCACGAGCACCCGGAGTGTCCCCTGGAACACTGCTGTGGCGGTACTAGAGGTACAGGGCAGATGTCCTGTTCTCCCAGCCGGGAGAGGCAGGTGATCTGTCTGACGTACTAAGAAGAAAAAAAGTCTATAAAGCTCTGACATTTTTACATGTCATGACTTTGCAGAGGAATGGATGTGTTTAATTCTTGCTGGAAGGAGTTGCTGAACTCCTGGCTTTCTAGGCATATCAGCTTGACTTGAGAGGTACAGCCTTGTGCTAATTGACTCAGACCCCCAAGTGATGCATGTACAGGGAGAAAAGGAAGAAGGGCTTAACTCTTATTCTACTTAACTCTTTATTCTGTATTTTAAAAAAGCTAAAATGATTTGTATATCCTTTTCATTATCAAAGTATACTTTCTCTTTCAAAGTAAACTGGTTTCTTTGGGAGGTGTTATTTTTAATAACAGCTCAGTGCTATAGCCAGGAACCAGTAATTCAAAAAGTCACTCTTTTCTACTGAAAGGTAGAAACAACTATAGCTCCTCCCCCTTGTTAGAAAGCCAAAGAAGCAATTAGAGCCTTCTGTTGTATTATGCTTTTCTAAAATATATTCTCTATGCAACTGCTGTAGGACTTCAGATGGATACAGTGATAAATGCTGTCACGAAAGTGAGCAACTTCTCCTCTCAGCCCTGCCAACACTAGCATCTATAGACAAAATCATTGTTTAAAGCTCTAGTACATCACAGAACAATGCTGATATTGGTATTTTACAACTAATGCAACGTCACGTAATTCACATGTAATCTTAATAGTTAAAAATTCAAGACTGGGGTACTAACTGAATAAACCACTAACATGAAGCTTCCTTATCTGGCATGGAATAAGGGAAGGGATAGTTCAGATAACATTGTAAAGATTGGGCAGGAACAAAACAAATTTATTTCTCCATCCAGGATTTTATACACTTTACAAAAACCAGTAATATCACTGCGCCCATAAAAATGTTATCCATGGCAACAGAAAGCAAATACTACTTTTTGTCATCTAACAGGGTCTTTTTAAAATCAAAATACAAAGATTTGTGCTGTAGCAGTCCTCCACTTTGCACTGTAACAATAAGGCTTACTGTACTTTAAATACAAAGCTGTTACAAGTGCAGTTATGAACCACTGGCTTTCACAAACATCATTTTATAGTTGCTTTTTGCTTCTTTTTTGTTTTCTGGAACCTCAGCTTCATCATGTTTTTCAGTAGCTTGTAGCTCCTCTGCAGACTCCTCTTGCTCTGAATCAGAGCCACTTTCAGAATCCTCTGAACTCTCATCAGAGGAGTGTCCAGCTGCCTCCTCTTCTTGTTCATCTTCCTGAAACTGTAAGTTCAGATTATGAGAGAGATAAAACATTATTTCCTGGCAATTCCATTGCAGCCTTTAAAATTTCCCAGTGAGACTGTTTCACTTAATGGCTCCTTTCGTGTTGGTACTCAAATGGGCCATGTTGCTAAACAGAGGCCTGTAATCCATGAATTATTAGACAGAAAGCAACTCCCCTGAAGTGGTTAACCATGCCAGCTGTGACATGCATGGATTCATCAGCCACCAGCTTATTTAGTTACAGCAGAAATCCTAAAGACACCATTCAATGGGTCTGAAGTTCCAGATCACATCAGTTCAGTAATTCCAGTACTGACACTGGAATATTTGTCACAGAGTGTGACACAATGGAACGAAAGGCTAGACCATCAAGAACTCACATTTGTGACTGATGTCTGAAAGGAAGCTTAGCAAACTGCAGCACGAGGAATGCTGAAGTAATCCAGTGATACTGCTAACAACAATGCAGATGGTTATCCGCCTACTTTTGTATCCCTCAGCAAGACCCTGATTTAATATATTTGTCACTGTGCCCTAATCAGTCTTGAATAATCTGGAGCATTAAGTATGCCTTATGACTTTTCAGAATAATGAGAAGCATCAGTCATTTATGAGCATCTAAATGGCCTCCATAGTGTACATGAACAGCAGTCAACTGCTTGCAATAAGTTTGTCCTTTAACCCCAACCATGGAAGCCTGCTTGGACTTTTAAACCCAGTACCACCTTGTCTTAGTGAAGTGAAAGCCAAATCATTACAGAAAAGAACTCAGTACCTCACTGAACCCAAGCCCGCAGTGGCGCCGGTTCCGCCCAGACATGGTGCTGTCCATGCTCTGCTGGTACTGAGACTCCAACTCCTCATTCATTTTCTTGTCTTCTTCCCCTGCATTGTCCAGGGTACTTTGGTTATGGTTCATTCAAATTAACAAAGACACCAAATTACAGGAAGTCACATTTTCAAAGTCAAGAAGTTTAAATTCTAAACTAGGATCGAGTATTACTGCATACAAACCACCAGACTTTAAAGCAACAGTATCAAGTGTGCAAGCAGGACTGCTTTGATACAAGAGGGCTGGGCAGTTCCTGAGACTTGCTGCATTCCAGAGCTGCACTATGCAGTGTTAGGTTCTACTGAACAAGGTAAATGGAATCAGTGCGAGTTCTCTGTGCTTCTGGCCAATGCTGCAACATGCCCCAGCAAGGAGAAACTTTGTGACCTTCACTGCGTAACAGGTGATTAAATCATCCCTCAGATATAGCATCACGCCTCGGGACAGTACCACCACTCTTGTTTATGGAGCTGTATCTGAAACTGTTTCATGCATCCCCAATTACAAGGAGCAGTTACTACAGCTCTGCATTTTTCCATCCTTAGGAAGTAGCAGAAAAACTAATTTTCATGATCTACTTCTACAGCCCCTTTATTTACTTGAGTAAGTGGTCTAAAATAGGTAAGGATCCTATCCCTGGAAAAGGTAGGAATCTCTAGTTCTCCCCAGGATGCCTCCAACACTAGCTTTTGATTTGTATCTCTTTGAAGCTGCAAGGTTGTATTGCAAATCCACGTTTCCTCATTTGGAAGTTAGAGCTGCATGTTATTATAAAAGGACAAGAACTGTATGTTGGACAAAGAAGTGTTAAAACCACAGCATTTTAACTTTTTGCTATTAACAAACCAGTACTGATTCTTTATGACTCCAAGGAGAAGCACCACTTCCTTTCTGGAAATTCAGGTATGAAGAAGTGATTCTCAGTCTCACTCTAAGCTAACAGCAGCAGCACCTGGAACCAATCCTCAGGCTTGTTTTGGTCCATAGATAATTTTTCAGCATGTGAAAAATGATCAGTGGAGCGCATCAGGGAAAACTTTCTGGAATATCAGGGTAAGTTTTCTGAAATAGTGCTATTCCACAAGGCTTTATCAAAGCTTCTCTCAGGCAGTGCAGTCCAACCCAGCTTGGTGTCATGTACTTTGACTTCCTAAGCAAGCATGATAAGGAGTTACCGTGGTCCTACATGACATCCAATTATTGCTGATTGCCAAGATGACTTTGCAGATTTTTTCAGCTTTTATCTCATTGCTTTAAGGCAGAGATCTTTCTATTCAATAGGTAACTAGGTCAGGGAGAAATCAACCCCTGTTCTTTTCCACGTACAATTTAGTTTGGATATCCTGGCTTATACTGATAGGTGCCAACAGCAATAGAACTTATTTTGATAGTAAAATAAGACTGAGGACCTACAGGCCTTGACTTCCAGGGCTTTTGTACTCAAGTGTACCTGACCTTCAGGTACTTTGCTGAACCTGGACTTCAAAAGGCAAGTGAGTGCAGTCAGAGAAACCACTTGTCAGTAATCTAACAGAAATAAGGAACTTCTACAAGTCCACAGCCTGACCCATCTTCAGCTGCAGCCACAAAACCTGAAATCCCTCCCTGCCATATCTACCGAGCACTGGAATGTTCCTAAATAAGGGTTAGATTTCCAACTTGGTATCAGCTGTTGGATAAACTGACCTGTCCTGAAGTGAGAGGTTGATCTGTGGTCTCCGATAACAAGGCGCCCAGTATGTTCTTTCTAAAAGAAAAGGCAGTTTGTTTTGGAGCTTCAGGGTGCACTGACAGCTCTGCCAACACCCTGGACATCTTGAATGGAAAAGGTCTGCTGTCAAACCCTGCCACCCAACTGTAGGACTGGAAGTTTTACTAGCTAACAGTTGCTGCCTCTAGGTGAACTTGTTTCATCTTTCTTTTGCTGAATTTTCTGAAAAAGAAAGCCCAACAACTACACGCTCTTTGCCTTTTCCAGACCCCAGAGATGGTTCTATTTCACTCTGTTTCTTGCCACTGATACGAAGATTATACTACACAATGCTGGACAGATGTGTATTCAGATTCTGATCATTTACCCTTTCTCTGACACTCTGCAACAGGTCAGGCTGTGCGTCTTACGACGATCCCACTTTTAGACTGGTCACAGTGTCAGGTAAGACCTTCACAGTGATGATTAATTTATTGGCTCAGTAGTTGCTCATTAGCAAACGTGTCCCAATAGGCAAGAACTGGCATTACACAGCAAGCAGCATCAAGTACCCAAGCAGACATTAAGATTAGTGGTAGTGGGATGCTTTAATGGGGCATTGTATACCCATCCACTAAAAAGTCCTAACTTTCACTTCTTTAACACAGTTAGCTATTTCAGCTTACAAAATGACTGTATTCAAGCAAAGTAAGTTGGTACAAATAAAAATGTTTTCTTGAAGGTAAGTAAAACTGCAATACTTAATCAACATTTTATACATGAAAAAAGCATTATTGTATTTAATCAGTTTTGCAGCATTTTTTGCAGCAAGCGTAACAGAAATTAAGGTTTAGCGTATTTGCTCTTAAAAATATTTCCCTAGGTTTACTACTTTACTGGTTTAATATATCAGCTACCACTCTTTTAAAGTTCTTTTTCCAGCGGCAGAGGAATTTACAGACCTAGCAGGTAGGTTCGTTAGTTTGTAACAAGGCCTCTCTCTCGGAAGCGTCAACAAGTAATTTTACGAGCTGGTCTGAAAGCACTTAGGGCGTGGGGTGGGGATGAAGCTGCGGCGCAGGGACTCGACAACTTCCGAGCGACGTTTTGTATAACACGGCTGCTGACACAACAGCGGTGAAACCCAAATGCTCCTGGAAGGACAGCCCCAAAGCCCAGCAGCTCTGGGTTGTTGTCGCTTCCCTCAGAGCGCCCCGCCGCAAGCGCCGCGGTCCCTGTGCCCGCCCCGGGTGGGGGCGATGGATAGCGGGGCGGCCTCACCTTCGCGGCGCCCATCAGCCGCAGGAACTTCTGCTTCCGCTCCTCGTTGCCGAGGTCCGCCGCCTCCCAGCTGCTGGAGCCCTGCGGGAGCACACGNCGTGACGGCCGGGCCGGGCCGGGCCGGGCTCCGCCTCCGGGCGGGAGGCAGCGCTGCCGGGAGGTGGGTGCCGGCGCTTCCCGGCGCTTCCCCCCTTTCCTGGTGGCGGCGTGGTGACTCTGCCCGCTGCTCGGCTCGCTTCAGTGCCCGCCCGTCCTGCTCCTTCGTGTGCCCCGCGCGGAGCCCTGTGTGCGGGGCTCCAGGTGTTCCTGTTAATCCCGCAGTGCCTCTGGGTGTTTGCC
>VZTG01007339.1:268415-297611 GCA_013397845.1 Melanocharis versteri | reverse complement strand
ACGAAGCACAAATCCACCCACTGCCCCCAGATTTATTGATGCGTATAAATATCTCAAAGGCTGGTGCCAGGCTCTTCACAGTGGTGCAAGGACGAGGAGCAGTGGCCATAAACAAGAAGTTCCCCCTCAACATGAGCAAGAACTTCCTTACACTGAGGGTGGCGGAGCACTGGAGCAGGCTGCCCGGGGAATCTCCCTCTCTTGCTCTTTTAAAAAATTCATTACTATTATTGCTATTACTATTACTATTATTATTATTATTATTATTATTATTATTATTATTATTAATAATAATAATAAGAAGAAGAAGAAGAAGAAGAAGAGATAAAGTTAGTGTCTTATTTAGATTTTTTTTTGGGCGCTTTAGGTCCATTCCAACCCAAACTACGATTAGGGTAGGATGTGATATATAGTATGAAATATGATGTGATGTGTAGAATGTAATTATTTTCACCTGCTGTTTATACAGAATAGCACTAGGATAGCGGTGTTTTATTTCATGTTTGCATATACTGCACTGCTTGAGTGTGCAAAACCAAACAGGCACAGTTGTTACGTCTGCTTTCTACAGCTTCTGTGGTTCCTGTTTTACAATGATAAAAGAGCAGAAACGATAATTAATCTGAGAGAAATGTATATTTACATCTTTAGCCTTATTTCATGTATTGAAATATACAGACTATTGTATAGAGACTGTAGTAATGGATTAATTTAAATTTTAGTATTTAAAAATTATTTCTAACAAGAGAAGTAAAATTGCAAAAAAACCCTTGAAAGTTACATTACTTTATAAATTAAAAACCTCTTTTTTTTAGTAGCATCTAGCAGCATTTTTGGTCTGTTTAGCTTAATAGGAGTTGCGGTAATCTAATACCAGTGAAATTGTACTTTTCCATTTTTTTAAGTTAAGCTGTTACTGTTTCTGTACTATTATGCTTAAAGATCTGTATCTCAATAAAAAACAAGTGTGAATTTTTAACTTCGTGGCTACATTTCCCTTATGGGACAAACAGAGAAGGTTTGTCTTTGGGAAAAAATGTTTATGTGTCCCACTAATGGTTTGTTAATTTTGTTTTTGTTTACATTTTGAACAATGATGTGGTGCTGATATTTTAGTGTGAGGCTTTTACAATAGTTTTTCTCCCTTAGTTTATTGCTCCCTTGTTTAAAACGCTCTGTTTTTGCAGAGATTTACCTTACTAAACAAGGATATCCCAAACATTAAATGTCAGCTATCTACCTATGGGATAACTTAAAAATGGAGTGATCTGATTGCTTAACAAAAATGTGGATTCTCTCAGTAGCAGAATGGTTATGTAAAGGTTTTGCTTATCTTCGTGGAGATATTACACATAAGTCTGAGGATGTGTGACTCATGAGCTTTATATAATGCCGGTAAGACTAATAAATGGTAAGAAAGGAGTTCTGAGCATCCTGTCATGCCGGGATTCAATGTTGTATTTTCTATATTCTTTTGAGCAACAGAGAAATGTCATTATTCACAGAAGAACAAGAGACACTGAGTTTCTAAGAAGAAACCTGTCTTCTCCAATCTCTGAGGCTGCTTTAGAATGCAAACAAAACAATAGGTAAGGATTCTGGGCAATATTTGTGGGAGTTTTCCACATTTCTGTGACACAGTCCCTCTGAAGACACGGTCCTGAAGTTAACATTTGATTCCCAGGAGGTGAGGTTTTGTCATGAAGCACAAACTGGCTACGATGCAGAAACAGAACCTGAAGCGAATGGCTGCTGGTGTAGCTAAAACGCAAGAGGGAGGAACAGTGAGGTTTCTTGCTGGACATTAATAGAGGCAATGAGGTAAGAGTGAGATGAGCTGACATGACAAGTCGAGTAACAGAATTATTTGCTGTCATGTACAATTATCCCTTAGACTTTTCAATATGTTGCTGCTGCTGTGGTGAGCTGTGGTCTGTGGATGGAAACCATCTCTACAGGTGCACACCAGCTCTGTTACAGGACATGCCAGAAGAACCACTTGAATGAGGATTTCCCACCCCAGGCCAGTTCCAAGTTTTGAAGCTCAGCAGTCTGCATTATAAAAACTTTCAGGTGGACAAAAGCTTGTCAAGGAAAAGAAAGAAAATTCTGAAATGAAGTGAAAACAATTAAATGGAATGGCACGAGGCGAGGTGCAGTGAAATGAAATGAAACTTGCTGAAATGATGCTCATTGAAATAATGAGATTTCATTTCCTTTCATGGAAATGGAAAAGTTGAGGCCTAACTAGATCTTGGGGAAGCAGTTTCATGAGTGAAGATCCTCATATAAAATCTTCACAATTATTTTTTATTTAATTTTTTTAGTTTTTTTCTGTAGAGGTAGGGTAGATTAAAGTGGAACCAGATCTGACAGCCAAAATAATTTCTCTTAGTATAATGTGATAAGGATGTCTTTGCCATGCAGTGATTGACTAAGCTGCAATAATAAAACTATCACACAGTGACCAAGATAGTGGTCAGCCCTGGCTTAGAAGCCGTGGATACAGGGTTGAATCTTCCCCTGGTTAGTCCTGGCTCCACTCAAGACTAAGTGGCTTTTGGCAAATTATCTCACTTTTCTGCTTTATCTGTGAAATTAGGATAATATATCTGCATGGCAGCGTTAAGAATTAATTATCAGTTGCAGAGTGTGTGTTCAAAGCAAAGTATAAGTGCTAAATATTAGCTGTAGAGTAATTGGACTACTGTAATTTATGATATGCTCGCTGACATTGGCTTATAAAACAGGATCAACCTCTTCTCAAGTGCTGTAGAATGTTTAATTGTTACTAATGAACTTCTAATACTCAAAGTAGCTATCACCATGAGGCAGGGAATGCTGCCAGTACCTGTCTGTAAGAAAGCTTGACAAGGAAATGAATGCCTTTTTTTTAGCTTGGAAAAAACCCCCATATATACACATACACCTACTTTAAGTGCACAGTTTGAATTACGTTTGGTTTAGGTAAAAAGCTGTATTTCATATCAAATAGAAACATGACATTATCCTCCCTTTTCATCTCTTTCAACCTTTTTAAGCTGAAAATGCTTCCTGTTTTCTGAGCAGCTTTGTTTAGTAGTTGTCACTGCAGTATATGGAGGGTGTCACAGAGAGGAGTGGAAAATATTCTGTATATCACTGAAAGTGAGGAAAGAAGCTCTTTTACTGAAATCTGACTTGCCCAAC
The DNA here is from genome assembly GCA_013397845.1 of Melanocharis versteri. Lineage (NCBI taxonomy): Eukaryota > Metazoa > Chordata > Aves > Passeriformes > Melanocharitidae > Melanocharis > Melanocharis versteri. The sequence goes on along the minus strand of VZTG01007339.1, from coordinate 294,422 downwards.
AAACTTATTCGATGTGTTTTAGTGGCCCCATGTCTGCCAAAAGTTCAATTTCAAGCTCTTGCTGGGTTTTCTTTTAAGGGGTTGGGAAGAAGGAGAGACAAGCTAAGAGCAAACAAAGAGATGTCAACAGAAGGATTCCTGAGAAGGGAGCATCAATTGAGCAAAGGCAGTCGTAGCTGTTAACACTTAAAAAGCCCTTTCGAGGACTAACAAAATAAAGGATAGAGAGGTCCTCATCCTGAAATGGCTTTTATATTTCTGAATCTGTTGTAAAAGCTTTTTTAGAACATTTCCCATCTAAAACCAAAATAGTTTCTATCATAAACAAGACAGACAGCACATCAATACAAAGACTATCTTCACTTACTTTCATTTCTGGACTAGCAGAAAAGGCCATTATTCAATACCACAGGAAAAAGAATTGTTGCCCCAGTTTAACAAAGGAAGAAAACAAAGCATGGAGAGGTTATGTCCTTGAACCTAGCTCTGTGCAGGCTTCTGGTAACCTTGCATGTATTAGGCTTCTACAAAGATTTTTTTAAAATTCCCATTTTTTAACATCATAAAAGGTATGTTAAGAACCTTTGTTTTGGTACAGTCCTAAGTGCAGTCAGGTCCTAGGTTGTTTTTATATCAGTGTAGCCAGGCAAGGCCAAGAATGTATCTCCTACTTGGAGTTGATGTGAACCAGCTACCCCAAAATAGGGAAATACAGTGCTTTGCTTCCTTAAGATTTTACATCGTATTAAGCTGACTAGGCCTCTTCACTTATCACTGTACAAGGCACAGTGCTAGAATATTGCACCTGGGTAAAAATCATTTTTATTGCAATGAAGATACAGCTTTATGTATCTCACTTTTCCCCCTTCTTTTTCTTTTGTGCTTGCTAGCACATAAAAGCCCCAATAAAGACAAGACATTTCACAGAAAGTATCTGCCAAGTTCAATTATTATACTGTGAGTCTGAATGAGGAGAAAGTCTTCAGTATTATCAAAATGAATTGTGTTTGTTTAGAGTGAAAACTCTGAAGATCCTTCCTTGGGTGTTTCTTCTGTTTCCTTTGCTATACTGTTTCATCCATCTGTAGTAAATCAGAATACTTTAGGGAAAACAGAATCTTAACATTTCTATCTGTTTCTCTTTGTGAATTTAACTTGTGAGTAATTTGAAAATGGTGTGGACAAACCACTGCTTAACATACTCTAGTGAGTAACACCCTACTGGAAAAGATTGAACAAAATTAACATTGTCCTTTTTTGAGTCACACAGTGCTGTGAAACCCAAAGTCTTTGAAGTCTGCTGAAAATTGTCTGTAAACAGAATTTGTCTCTTCATATAACTGTTTCTGTTCCTAACACCTTTGAACCTTTTATTGGATGAACAAAGAAAAATTAGAAGGAAATGTAAGTGGTATGGGAAAAAACTGTGACTCTGCGTGTTCTCCTTCCTAACCCTATATGATCGTAGTAGTTTCTTCTCCCAGGGGGCTTCAGTAACATTTGTGGAAGTGGTCAGTGGAAAGGAATGAGAAATAGCACCAGGTATCTTTATCCTGCTGGTTTCACCTGATCCTTAGAGAAATATTTTAAAGGTTTGCTAAAGCTCTGATATATCTGCACAGCTCCCAAGTCAGGGTCCTTTTTGAAAAGAAATCTTTCTCAACTTTCATCATCAGTAGAGCACACAGACTTTTCATATGTACCCAATGTCCAAATAACCTTTGAAGACTGCAGGAGATTTTTTTCCTGTCAATATCTGCACCTCCCCGATAGAGTTATATCACAATATTGTCTGCTGTCACTGCATCAGAAAGATTTTTCCTACTGAAAAAACGGTTTCATTAGTTTGTGTCCTGACAGTATCTGTTTAAAATGTGTGATTACTCATTACCCCTCTTATTTAGCCAGTTTGGATGTGTTCTGTTACTTGTATTCCTTAGAACACAGTCAGAGTTTCTCCTTGGCAATGCTGATTTTTGCTCCTCTTAGCTACTGGAAGATCTCTACTCTACAAAGGACATACAAATACATATTTGCTTTGTCCCTGTACTGGGCTCATGGGTTATTAATTGTGTTACAGTCACAGCCTATTGGCTTTGAATGGCTGCAAGAAGCACAAAAATAAAAGGGAAATTCATTACTGTCTTTTACCTGTTTAACACCAACATCTTATTTCTTGCATCAAGTCTTTAAAATTAACGTAGTGATCTTTTCAAGATCTATACTCTATTAATAAGCTATAAACTATCTGGCAGCATTGCCAAGAACCTACTGTACACTCTGCCTGTACTAAAGTAGACTTTACCATTTCGGTATTCATACTCTTGTAATAAATGACAGCAAGTTGCAGGTGCAATACTGCAGCCATTTATGTACATTTAGACTTTGAGCATATAAATTTGCAGCCCGAGCATCAGGATATTTTTATCAGTCTGAAATAATAAATTTTACATAAATTAACCTAGGCATGAAAGAGCATGTCCACTTAATATGATGGTATTTATGACAGGCCCGAGACTGCCATGGAATTGTGGGCAGGACAATCTCCTTTACATTAGGACAGTGGTTGTGACATACAGGCACAGTGTGCCAGGAAGAAAAATACGCTGTTCTACTGACTTTATGGCACCTTCCTTGTTTTGCTGGGGGCGTGACAGGAGCCTTTTTCTGTGTTAAGTAATGCATAATTTCTAAAGCATTTGGGATCCAAAGTGGGAAGGCGCAGTATAAATGCCACGTCTAATGCTGTTAATTTACTAGAAATAAGTTCTGAGCAAAAGACTAAAGACTTAGAAAGAAAAGACAAGAAAAGCAAATGTAAGGCTGGCTGCTGTCCCTGAATAGTTTACTGATTGCCTGGAGTGCGATACTCTGAAATGTTCCTGTACATTGTTAAAACTGGGATGTGTTTTGCACAAAATCCTAGCACATATTTCATAGAAAAATGTAGATGGAAAGGCACCACCCGGGGGCCATCCAGTCCTACCTCTTGCTCGGTGCAGGTCCAATTAGAGCAGGTTACACAGGGCCATCTCCAGTCAAGCTGGACTATTTCCAAAGATGCTGATGCCACAGTGTTTCTTGGCAACCTAGCCCAGTGTTTGACCACCCTCAAGGTAATTTTTTTTTCCTTATATTGAATTGGAATAGTTCAGCTTGTGTCCATTGCCTCTTGTCATGTCCCTGTGCACCTCTGCAAGGAGCCTTTTTCCATCTTCCCTACACCCTCTTATTAGGCTGTTGCAGGCAGCTATAAGCTCTCACCTTCAGCTGCTGTTCCCCAGGCTGTGCAAGCTCAGCTCCCTCAACATCTCATCTATCTCGTGTATCACACTGCAGCCTCCCGGCTGTCTTGCTTCGCTGTTTCGGTGTCTGTCTTGTCCTGGGAAGACCAGAGCTGTTTCATTGCTCCTGATGCAGTCTCTCAAATGCCAGGAAGAGGGAAATTACCAGGTCCCTCAATCTGCCGGCAGTGCTTCTCTTAAAACAGCCTGGGATGCTGTTGGCTGCCTTTGCTGCCAGGGCACACTGCTGGCTCATGATCAGTTTGTCCACAGGGACCTCCAGTTTTTTCCCTGCAAATAGGCTTTCTAGCCAGTTGGGCTCCAGCCTGTATTGTTGCATGGGGTTATTCCATCTCAGAGGCAGGACTTTGCATCTCAGTGTATTGAATTGTAATTATAGAATTTAATGTATTGAGTTATAATTTTGTGCTTGTAAGAATTAATAGCTTTGAGTTTGTCATTTGGGAATAGCAGTGACGTGCTTTCTGAATAGCCTAAATAATGCAGAATTATGCATAGGACTCATTTTTGGATAGCCAGTTTAACAAAACCACCTAAAGCTGATGATATATCAGGTGCATCCTGGGATAAATAAATTACAGAAATCAAAGCAAATTGCCAAAGAAAGGATAGCGGATTGTTTCCTGAAAGCTGGCAATTTTTTCAGAGTAGCAATGCTTCATTTTTCTTTTGTACATTTACAAATGAAGTAGGCTGTGCTAATTTGGAGGCAAAACCAACACTACTTTGTGGCTATTCTGTTTATTGAGCAACTGAATATTTAACTTTTCTTGTTAGATTAATATAGTTGGGAATATTTTTATTAAAGAAAGGGTTCAAACTATGCTTCATTCTGAGGATATTGAAATATCATTTAATATTATCCAATGTTGTCATTGCACGTTGAATGATTTTTGTGTAATGACTGTTCATGACTTCCACGTGTACATAAATTCTCAAACTAGAAACTGACAACTTTTTATATTGTATGTCAATCTTTATAAAAATATTTTATAGACTTCAAGAATTTTATAATTTTATGAGCAGTTTGCTTGAAAATAGTTTTAGTTTTAGTTTGGTTTTTTTTGACAGTCATAATGAAGATGGGTTTTTTTGTGGTGCTAGAAACCCCCTTAGAGGAAACACAAATCTTTATTTATGCTTTTCCCCCACTGTTAATTAATTTGCCTTTTTTAAGAATCTTGGAATTTGTCAGAAATGAGTCTGGGAGGATGAATTCAACAGATCTCTGTCCATGGTCTGCTGCATCTTGCTCCAAAGGGCTGTGTGGCTGCAATGTTAGGAAAATTTGGTGTATTGTAAATTAAACCTCAGTGCTGCAGGCTCTCAGCTAGGAGATGTTATCCAGAAAGCCAGCATTTCTGGTTCTGCCTGTGATTTTCAGCTGATGACCCCCTTTGCTAATGAAGCATGCAATCCTAATTTGGCATGGGCCACAGGTAGGACGGCCCTCTTGCAGGTGAAATGTCATTTGCCACATTTTGCAGAGTATTAGTCCGAACCTATATTTGGTTGGCACCTGTGCTCCAGAACTGGCATCCCACCTTGTGAGAAGGCAGCATGCCACTCTGACAGATGGGGAGGAATGTGAGCATGCCAGCAAACCAGTGTATGCATCAAGGGGTCACATTTCTCTCCAGGAATGTTGAAATACCGGTACACGCAGAGCTTCTGTATCTGAAGCACACGTGTTTCTTGGCAACGACCAAAGTTCCTGCTGAATATTTTGGCACGGGACGTAAGGAAGCTTAGTGAATTTTCATGGCTTTCATAGGGTTTCTACACCATGGGAGCCTACATATAATTTCTGCTAAGAATGGCCCTGTGAATGTAAACAGAAGAGGGAATATATTTTGCAAATTATTCTTTCTTATTAATAGATTAAGAACTGTTAAAATGCCATCATAGCTTTCATGGATAATGATTCTTTTGATTAGTTAATGGTTGGTTTATCCTGGTCTGAGAGCAATAGAATGTGTGGTTTGGCAATCAACCCAAAATGCGAATATCACAGCTTAAACTTCTACCATTTCTTTCTTGTACTTTATTTTATTTTAACTTAAAAGTAAATTCTGGAATCCCATTACACTGTTGTGCTTCATCAAGAAATTAGCTTTTTTCTGTGTTCCCCCAAACGATATAATGTATTAAAATTAACTCTGGGATGTTCCTTTCTTTTCCTGAAGGTAATTCTGAATGGTTTATTTCAGTGTTTTTACTTTTTTCCTCCAGAATTACTGTAAAGCTTTTCTATTTCATCCATTACAGCACAGTGTTTTTCACATTTGAATAGCTGCATCAACATGAATCCTTTATAAGGACCTTAAAAACAAACTTTGCCAAGTCCCAGAATACAGAAGCTGATTCACATCCCAATACTCAGCTGCCTCATGAATAAAGGAGAGTCTGTGCCTGACACTTTGAAGCTGTAGCTGTTAAACCATACAGACTATTTACCTCAATAAATCATTATAAGAAACTAAGGTACAATTATACCCACAGAGAAATAGAATTCAAAACACTGATTTATGTGGTTCAGTGCCTGTTCCTTTTTCCATCATGTTTTGAATTTTATGCATGTTTGTCATCTTTGGCTGCTTCCATGTATCTTTAAACTAATGGGTCTTGCTTTTTTAACATTCCTCATTAGGTTTGTTATTTTACTTTGACATACAGACATGATTTGCACGCTGTACAAAGTTTTGCATTTAAAATTAACTATCTAATTTCTTATGCTATAGACCAAAAATGGAAAATGTGAGTAATTTGTTTAAACTAACATACACCCTTCTCTGGTTAATTTGTGGCCATCTAAGCTGAAATTCCATATTAGCTGAGAATTTTTTTGTTGCTTGTTTGTGAGATCTGCCGAGAACTCACTATACAAAGGAATCTATCATTGTGCTTTTCAGAATGTGCCTGCCAATCACAAAGAGGTGGAAGCATAGGAAGTTACATTTGGAATAATTTCCTCCATTTCTTTACCCCTTGAAGAGGCGAAATGAATCTAAAAGATAAAAATTCAGTGAGATGAAAGTGCAGCCTCAGAGGAAGGAATGGCACTGAAACCAACAAATAATTCCATATGAAATGGTAGGAGTAAGGTAAATATATCTAGGAAAGGAAGTCCGAGAGCAGCCACAGACTGTTGGGCCACCCAAGCCTTCAAGAGAGTCCAGTGTTGTTCTATAGAGCAACAGGGTGGGGGAGTGATTTAATAACCAACAAATGTTCCTCAATAAAACTTCAGGAAGTCACCAAATATTTAAACCAACATTTCAAATACGAACAATAGTAAATATGTAAATAGTAAATATGCAGTTCCAAATGCTTTATGCCTTGCAAATAACTTTCAGTGCTGATGCTCGGGTGGATCCAAACAGTCTGGAGTGAGGGTGTATCAGGCCACCTGCCTGATCCCAGGGGTTTGGATCAGAGTTGTGCTTGTCGGCACTATTGAGAGGGCACTATAAATCCATCATTATTTCTGGAGTGATTTATAACATGAAAGTTTTTGGGCCATGTGTATCTTTCATCTATCCAGTTAAAAAAGCTGTGTCTGTTGTAGACAGGTTTGGCCATTTCAGACTATTTTTGCTTTGCAGTCAATAACAGGAATTCGAGTCAGAAGCCTGAACACTCCATCTGTATTTTCATTATCTTATACTGAATTTCATAAGATATCCAATTCATAAAGGAATATGCATCTATAATCTTTATATAATACATGAGTAACAGCACAGAGTCTTTTTCATACACTCTGTGATTTGCATTTATGTATATATATATAAAACTCTTACTTTTTGTTGTGTTTTTGTCTCTGTGAATCTACAGGAATGTTGTGAGGATATTATACCTAAAAATTTCCACATGAAAATGATGTTATTTATCCAGCACTGAACACTTCTATAGGATGTTCCATAACCTTGTCCCCAGTAATCTGAGAGTCTATAACATACTGCTTTTAAAGTCTGCTAGCGTTTAAAATGTTTCTGTCATCATATCCATGGAGTTAATAATGTTTTTTATGCTTCTGAAGTAGAGGATTGCTTTGTGGCACAAGTCACATGGTAGCCACACTATGAACACTTCCACTGCTTACAGAGCTCTGTTTATTAAAACATTTTATATCTTTTAAAATTCCATTAATGAAGCTACATATTCTAGGGCTTTGTAATACTTAAATGTTATTTTTCCTCAGTTCCTAGTGCCCTAGAATAGAGATTCCTGCTCAATTATAAAAATAGCAATGTCATCAATGATTAAAGATTCTTATTAGGTATTTTCATTAATAAAATTTCAAATTATTAATGTTTCACCTAGTTTTTATAGTTCAGTGCTACCATGTAACTAAGAGCCATTTCATTTTGCAATCTACTGAAAAGAATCTCATCTTAAGTTGAAAAAAATTCTGAAATATTTTCAGCACTTCTTAAAATTTCAAATATTTACTAGGTTATGTTGGCTCAGATGACTTTGCAACTTCAGTTTTTCAGTTTTCTAGCAACAAATAGAAATGCATCCTGAATGCTATTTAAAAGTATCCAAAGTTAGGGATTTTTAACAGTGAAAACTGCAACACCTTCTCGATATTGGGATGCCACAGAAGCTCAGGAAGTTGGTTCTGCCAGAACTCAGACCGGAGACTGACTATTACATCTGAAACCTTCCATCAGCTCTCAAATAATGCACGTCAAAAAAAAAGGAGTATTTTAATTCCTGGTAAAATCTCTTACCAAAATTTCTAAGGGCCATGTACTCTTTCAGATGTGTGTCAGGCTTGAAATACAGGTTCTAGAGCAGTGTAAATACTTTGGCTGTGCACGTCATGTTTTATTGAAGTAATTGTGCAGGTGTAGGCAGCACGTGGAAGCGACTTTAGTAGTGTAGAAGGGTCGTGTCCGTCCTCCCCAATGAGGAACTTCACATGTAGAAAGCAGCCTTATGATCTCATCACAGTACAGGGCTTGAGCTGATTAAATTAAATCAGTGTAATTAGGCATAACTTTTGTATGTAGACAAATCTTCAGCACCGCATGAACACAGACCAAGAATAAACTTGCTCAATTTACAAAACAGACTGTTAGCTGCAGCCTATCACGCAAATAGGGAGATGGGTTTTTAAATAAACTTAATGAGTTAATGATGCAACACTGGATGTGTTAAGGAGGGCAAGATATGTCCCAGGAAAACACTGTGAATATTAACCTTAGGCACCTGAACCAATTTGTTGAGGTTGGATGCTGTTTTTGTGGCTAGTTTGCAAAAGTAGCAGCAGTGAGGAAATACAGTTTTCTGCAGGCTTTTTCTAAGCTTGTCTTCTATTAGCAGATGCCTTTCACTCACCCAAACTTTAAGTTCAAACAAAGGTTCTTTAATTCTAGCAATGATTCTTCAGAATATCCAGGGATTACATAGAATAGATTGTGAGTATAGCATGAGCAAACAAGGCATCAATAATAACCTTCTAGCATGGTTTTATCTGGATGTACTGAATTACAAGGAAAACAGTTTTGGATTCTTTCCTAAGTCTCGTGGATCACAGGTTGCATGTTTAAAAGTGGAAAGGGAGTAGCCAGACAAAGGAAAAGAAACAACATAAAAAGCCTTAAGTTTGCATGAGTTTCATTATGCTGAAATCCTGACCTCAAATCAATAAGAAATCCTTTATCTGACACATATTGAGGGATTATAGACTCAACATTTTAGAGGATGTGTTTGAGCAGCATTGACATCAAAAGCTTCTGAAAACTGCAGGTGGATTATGAGCTGTGTACTGTTTATATCTGTAAATACAAGCAGCTGAAGAATAATTTCAGTCTATCTAGGCTACAGTTTTGCAACTGTGCTACGTTTGTTTCTTAGGAAATAATTACTAAGGAGTGTGTGTGGGTGTCTATGTTGGTCGAGCGGTTAAGGCATAGGGACTTGAGAGGTCAGAGTTTTCCTTGCAGTTATGTGACAGATGGTTTTTGTGTGTGGGGTAAATCAAGTCCTCGTTTTGTTTCTCTGCAGGTACAGCATGTGTAGATACAGCAATGGTGTGTTGGCAGCACTCAGTGGGCTGTTACCAGATGTGTTTTAGTATTTTTGAAAGGTGCATGTATTTACCTTCAAAGGTACAATATGGCTCCAGTAAGTGTTGGGATTTGAAGAATATTTAATAATGGGCAATGCTACTCTTCCAACAAAGTGATGTTTCCCAGGAATCTTGGTTTTGTGAGTCTGGAAACCACAGTGACGACATGCTGCTTAAGCAGTTGTGTTTGAGATGGACCAGTACAGGCTGCTCTCTGCATTTTCAACTGTTCAAACAACTTTGGTTTGCTGTGGACAGTGTTAAAGATGCTGAATGTTTCAATGCAATACCCATTTATTTGGGTGCTTTGTGAGCTATGTAACTTATTCTGGGACATTTAAAACAGTGCTTATTGGATAATCTCTTACCATAAAGTGTTTCTTGGATAGCTCTTACCATGTATTCTGCGTTATGAGAAAGGGAATAGACACAAATGTGTACGAAAAAGACAAAAGGAACTTGAAAACAGAAGAGAAGGAAAATTACTGTAATGAACAAACCATTGGACTATATCACACATGTTATAAACTCAGGGGAATGCTCTAATATTTGATTTAGGAGACACCCATTCCAGAAAGCCTTTGGGAGTCTGCACAGTGTCCTGTCAATTACTTAAACAATTTCAGCCCTCTGTTCCCTATTGATGGCCAGCTGTCCTAAAAATGAGAAATGTGGGGGAGCTATACTTTTAAAGAGGAACTTAGATAATGAATGTCTGTTTTCTCCTTGGTATTCAGAAGGAAAAGGTTTTGCATATTGAAAAAAACCTGTGATATACTTCTAGAAGGATGTTTATAATATTCCTAAAATTAGTCTTCTGTTAATTTTCATGTCAAATGCAAAGAGACTTACCAGTGGCAGCAGTCTTGTTAGTGCAAATCAGGAGAACTGTGGACTAGTGAAAGTAAAAATGGAACAGCAGGATCTGCTGTTATAATATTCCTTATTTGACAAGTCTATGCATTCTGTGTCATGTGTGTATTTCATATATACTTTTGGATTTAAATGGACATTCAGAGTGTTCTCCTTGACTGCCACCAAGAGATACAACATTTAGTTCTGTGTTTAAGTGATGTGGGGTTTTTTTGGTTTTTTTTTTTTTTTAACTAAGTTTTAAATCTATATTTCCTCGTATTTGTGTCAGGATAAATGAAAATTTTCTGTTTTAAGGACTGACAAAGTTCAAACACAATTCATGTGTGACTTTAGCAGGTAAGTTTTTAGCATGTCCAAGGCTGTGTAAGGGGAACTTATTTGGAGCTGTTTATTGTTCTGGCAACAATAAGAATGACAGAATCTCTGCTGGACAAAACAACAAAACATTTAATTTGGTGATAGTTAAAGTAAAATGGTGGGCAAATACGCTTTCAGAAATACAACAGAAGAAAAGAGGTAGGTTACACCCAAAATAAAACGTTACCTTTTGTTTGAAGATTATTCTGAATTTAAGCAGGTGCAGAACTCTTTCAGGGTTTTCATGGTGCTAGTACATCTCTGTGGAGCTCAGCAGAATACATCATTTGTCTTGTTTAGCGTCTCTGCTAAACAGTATTGCCTTTATTTGAAACGATCCCTTTGTGGCCTCAGCAGCAGCTTGGTGGCTGTAATGCTGATACCTGTGCACGTTTGAAATGGGACAGAGATGTTGGTCAAAGATTACAACCCCGAGGCGAGCAGGGGAGCTTTGTCTGAAGTCGTGTTGAAGGGTGGTGCTGGATCTTGGAGTGGGCTTTGATTTCCCTATTTCCATGGGTGTGTTGACCTTCTCTGTGCATACATCCTGTACTACTGATCAGTTTTGCTTTGGCTGCCACAAAGCTCGTGTCTTCTGTCATGGAGGCAAGGATGAGGATTAGAGAAACAGCCAATGAAAGAGACAACTGCACAGTCTGGCATAGCAAGAGGTGTGTCAGAAAGACCACGAAGAAACCCAATCCCTTTTTTTCCTGTTTAGCTTCTCTTATATTAGACACTAATTTCACTTGTGTTAGAAAGTTAGAATTTATTCTTGCTTTCTGATCATAGATGTTAAGACACTTTTACAAAAAGATATATCTATTATTCAGGTAGAACAAAAATATTTAGTTTTTATGGTCGGAAATCTGCTGAACAAAGGTTTTTCTTGGGAAAAAAGTCTATAGTAAAATTTATGACCATGCATTTTGCTAAGGCTTAATTAGCAGCGCATTGACAGGTAATGAGTGTGGTCAAGCAAAGTGTTTTTCTGCTTTTCCAAAATGTTTGGATTCCTTCAGGAAGTGAAATCATCAATGTGTATATTCTGTGTATGTATTTGTCTTCCCGTGTCCTCATGCAGATAAATATAGATGTATATTTATATCTTTAAATCTCTATATCTGTAGGAATGCAAATATATGTGTGTGTAATGTAATGGCTGTGACCATATAGCCATTTTCTTACCTTCTCTTTTCCCCACATTCCACACCTTTATTAAGGCATTACATTCTTTCCTCACACCTTCTGTTTCTCTTGTCTGTTAAACTTTGGATTTTCCAGGATAGAATCTGCCTTTTACGGAGTATCTTCTGTCTATGAGTAGTGCCTGGTAGAATGGGATGCAGTTGTGAGTTAGGCTTTCTAACCTTTGGTCATTTTGTATCACAGCTAAAAGTGACTGAATTTCTTTTGTTGGGCTGATAAAAATGAATTCTGTTGAACTGTTGGGGAATTGAACAGAGGTAACATAATCTTTTACATATGTAATGAAATTAACATGCATACAGTGGCTATTTTTATCTTTGATGGTGGCTTTGTTGTTCTTGGATAACAATATAATTACTTTTTTATCAATAAAAATAATATTTATCATATTAAAAGAACAATGATTTTTAAAGTTTTTTTTTGTTGGTGAAAAAAGTAAGGAATTCTAAATTTAAGATTACTTATTTGGAGGTGTGTGATAACATACCGAAGTAAATTAAAGCTGCAGCATGAAAGGCAAATATTGTTGCACAATATTTTTTTTATTTTTTGCAATCTGCTTTAATGAAGTCTCTGTGTGCCATAGATCCTTGGAAGCAAGGGAGAAAGTCATTGATAGTGAAATTGTTTACTTGGCTTATAGAACAACCTTTCCAACTTTAGTTCATAAACTTCTGGTCAAAAAAATTGCTTGAAAATGTTTTTTTTGGTAAAGGCTAAAATAATAAATTACAGTGCCTACTGGAATTATGTATATCTGTTATTTTTGTATGTTATAAGCAGCAGATTGGAACCATAACTGCTTCCATTTTAAAGTACAACTTTTCAATGTGTAAATAGGTAAGTACTGCATATTCAAAATAACTTTAAAATTGTAAGAAAGACACCAACAGATAATATGTAACTATTTATAATTTAATTAAGAATTCTTAACTTCAAATGTTCATATTTGTAATTCCTGAGAAACATGCAGAGTGTATGAACACTTGCAGATACTTTTAATAGTTGTGCAGGAAAAGAGGTTCTAGTCCAGGACAGTGTGAATAAAAAAATAACCTTCAGTGTAGAGCAGTTTTAAATTTGCACACTGCCTATAAACAACTCAGTTCATATTCTTGCATTGTAATTAGTTGAATTTTAATCCTGGTGACAATTTAGGATGCAGGAATTTCTTTGTATTTCTCTTTGTTCTCTAAGGATTTAACCTTTTATCTGTCTTTCCACAGGAGAGCTAAGATTTTGGATGAGTTGAAGATGGCTTCAGTCTGTTAAAAAAAAAAAAAAAAGGCAACCTTAGTTTCTAAGGTCCTGGTGTGTTGGTTAACTACTTTAAAGTTTTTATAATACTTAAGTAAGGCAATTAATAAAATAAGGTAATTTATATTTGCTGTACTGATATGCATTTGGAGATCTTAAATTCACTGCGTTTTATTACTTCCTTTTTATGCTACCAAAACATCTAATCAGGCAAGGACATATTTCTTAAGGTATTACAGGAGATGAGTGACAATTCAGCAGATTTGAAAAGATCCCTGATTACCCATAAGTTTTCCCAGTGACCAACATTCAATAAAGAGGACATCTGATGTCATGAACTCATTACAAAAGGAGACCTGTGATCTCTGCCCACTTGTAATAACCTTTTAAGGTAAGAAACGTGTTACTGTTTTGGAATACTATATGTGCTCTAGTAAATTCAGGTGGTTAGTCCATAACTGTATTATTGTAAAGTTTCCGATGTTTGTATCATAATTTGTTGTGACGGCGGGACTGTGAGGAAGCATGCTGGATTGAACAACCCTGTGGCACACAGCATGGGATTATTGCCAGACATTGCCTGCATCGTCTGCTCTGACGACAGCAGTTCCAGGCAGCCCTAAAGGTACACAGTTGTATATCTTCACATACTGATTGAAGAGAATATTGGTTAAAATCTGGACACTCCACTCTGTGGAGACTGCCTTAGACAAGAGTTGTAGTTTCTAGGTTAAACTAATGTACATGGGAAAGACATTCTGTGGTCCTTATATTCTTATTCATGTGTCTACTGTTAAGAAGAAACTTCTGCTTCATTGCTTTTTGTTTTGTTTTGTTGGGTTTTATTTGTTTGTTTTTATGACAATTTAAAAATGTCTTGTTTCTGACAAATTCACTAAGGAAATATGTTGAATCTAATGAATGAAATGTTGAATCTGATTAATTAATTAAGTCTGTCCATTAAGGATGGTTGAATTCTTGAGCTGTGCTCCTACAGGCAGTTTGAGTTCAACTGACTTGATCTGCTTGACTAACAAAAATCCAGTTTTGAGGACTGTTACTAAATGTGTATAAACAAGGCTGAGCAGAAAGACATGGGATTTACAAGTGTTTTTGTAGGTGTATTGTCAAAGCCCATGTGACATTTTCCCAGCTTCAGGGATGCCATCCTATTCTTCTTCCCTGTGCCATGCATTTCTCCCTTCCCAGGGCTCTTCCTGCTTGCTCAAGAAGACAGAAAGTACAGCAGAACAATGCTGCTAACAACAACAACAAATCAATACACATCCAAACTGGATTATCCAAACTTTGCTTTTATTATCTCAGCCAGGACAGGCCAGTAAACAAAGCTTTAAAAATCGAGTTCCTTACCTTCCGTCTCCTCAATATGTGTACACAGGACCAGAGGACAAAACACATGAAACTTTTATTTCTGAGAAATTTTATTTCTAGAAATCTGTCATCCAATAATTCTCCAAATCTGAAAACGTGTTGATTGCATGTGAATTACTTTTGTCCACTTTTCTCTTCTTTGAATTCCTCTGATTTACAGCATTTTCCCCTTGAAGTATCCTTTACACTCTTTCCATACTGCTCTCCACTGCTGTCCTCCAGAATGTGTTTGTGTTAACCTTTAACATACCTTGACTGCACTACTTAACTTTAGGACATCTCTTTTTGTGTCTGCAAATAATTTATACTGATTTCCTAAGTTAGCAGCAGAAGACAGGAAGTGGGAGCACAAAAGTATCTGTAAATACTGATTTATCCTAGTTAGATTAAAAGACCTGCCTGCTAGTCAATGTATATCTGAGAACAGTCCATGTGTCACCTTGTTGGCTGCTAGAATTCTTCATTCTGGGCCTTTTTGGCAAGTATATGGTCAATATAAACTTTTCTAAATTTTTGTAGGTGTTTTCCCCTAAATCAGTGACAGATTTTATCTTCCTTCCAACTACTACAATCTTCAATGGGAAGGCTAAACCTACTAACTAATATCTGTTTATTTATGTACTTCCAAATAGCCTTTTCTATTCTAAGAGTTAACGTACTAATCCTTTGTAGCTTCCCTGCAGCTTTTTTCTGCAATTTCCAAATTGATCTTTTACAGAGACTTTTTTTCTTGATATTGTTACTGTAGTCAACATATTAGACTTTGTTTTATTTACAGTGTGTGTAATATTAGAAATCTTCTTGTTCTTGACTTTGTATATCCGAAGTATTTTTCTCCTTTCTTTTAAATTCATTTTTCCAACACTTCATCATGTATATGTAGTTGCCCCTACAAATGCTAGCCAGATAAATCTGTTTGTTCTAAAAACTTACATATCCTCAAGTAAGAAAATATTCATATTTTATGGGTGTGGGATGGCAGAATTTAGATATTTGCGCAGAGAAAAAAACGTGCTGTCCTCCACACTATTAATTTTCCAACTGCTAGCTCCTACTGTTGTTTGTTTCAGTCTTTTTCAATCCTTTTTAAATGGCTCCTACCTTATCTTCTCATATACACAATGAAGACTTAGAAAGGAGAAATTTACTCACAAGTGTGATCTGTGTCGCTCAGGAAGGGTTTTTCCTGGCCTGTTACACCCTACAGAAACTCTGCTAGATATCTTTAAGACCATGAGGGCTTTTTCTTGCTTCTTGACCCGTTCAGTGTTTAAGTGAGAATCCTGATTTTATTTCTCTGGTATCTTGGTAGTTTAAACTCCGTATACTTACTCATTCTATCTCAGTGTTTTTAGAGAAAGTGCAGAGGTTTTAGGAAGCTTCTAAGTGGTCAGGCTGGCTCCAGCTCTGGGTCCATCACAGCTGGAGTTGATCTAAGTTTGGGCTGCCTTGTCCTCTCCTCTGTTGGCTCCAGCTCTGTGTTTCCACCTTCGGCGCTCTGCTGGCACTGGCTCTTGTCTGATCCTTCTGTGAATTGCTCCTTGGAGCAGATCTGGCTGAAAAGTTTTTTTGTTTAGTTGTTCTTTTCTTTTTTTCCCTTCACTTTTGTGGGGTTAGCTTATAGACGAGCAGCCTCCCCGGGCTGGCTCCTGCGCGCTTCTGTGGGTGTTAGTGCTGAGGCAAGGGAAAGAATAGAAAGCCTTGGTTGGTAGACGAGGCTCTGACAACCTGAATTCTTTGTAGGTTTAAAGTGCCATCGGATCCCACCCGCAGGCTGCAGTTCCACCTTTCCTCTGGGCTGATCTCCACACCAGCACCCATTCCCTGCCGCTGTTCCCTCTGGGGCCAGCTCTAGTTTTTGTGCTATGATTCCAAATCCCAGCAGACCCCCTCTTCCCGCTCCCTGAAACCACAGCAGTTGCTTCAGCTGACTGAACATGCAGCCATGTAATGTTACTGCTGGCAGTGAGGATGGAGCAAGGAAAGTAAATATTTTTTAAAAAAGTAAAAAAGTAAAAAAAGTAGAAGCCAATCATTAAGCCATGTAAAGTAGCCGTGGAATTGCAGCTTGTGAAGTATATGACTATATATTTATTACATTTTACCAATGAACCAACCTGTTTAACCTTGACATGACTTTTAAGAAGATTGTTCTTGAATGGAAGATTGTTCTCCCCCACCTCCTCCTCCCACTCACAATTCCCAGTTTAAGTCTTTTGGTAGCCACCTGTAAGCCCGTGTTAATAAAAAGTCCAGGTCTGGCCTCTTTCATATTCCAGAAATCCGTGATATGTTTTTACACATATATACATGTAATTCCATTTGTATTTACAGAGAAAATCAATAAAGCAATAGCATTATGAAAAAAAAAATAACTTTAACAGATTTTCATTGAAAAATAATTCATATGGTTCCCTGAAGCGTGCAACTAAATTCATAGGGAAGAAACAGGTTGATCTTATTGGCCTATGGTGTAAATGATGACTTTTCCTTTAGCCTTTTACACAGATGATGATTTGCCCTGAGATACCCATTCTGGAGTAACACAAAGCAGGAGAGGACAAAAGGTAAATAGTAAGACCGGACAAGAGTTGCAATTACTGTGCAAGTTGGAATTCCTCTCACTTGTCTTAGTCTCTGAAATACAGATATCTAGCCTAAATTAATGGTTTCTAGGTCTTTTTTTAAGCTGGGAGAAAGGGACACACTTCTCCAGTGCCAGTTTTTCTTCTCCTTCATGGGCAAACCGGGCAATATTGAAATGTGCTGTGGTGATACCTCTCTGTATGCATGTATGTATTTGATTATAAAGGAATTCTGCACAATTAGCTTACACTAGACAGCTACTTTTAATTTCCTGAACTTTTATGAGCTATAAACTAAGATTGAGGCTCAATTATCATATGCACAAATTTTTATTCCCTTTAAGTGTGGAAGACCTTTATATGACTGTCAGCTTTTTTGTATTAACTAACTGCAAATATTTCATCAACTTATTAGTTACTCTTTGCACAGACATTTTTAAGAAGTTCTGAATTTCTAAGAAGTATAGTGATTTGAACCAGAAAGAAATTTTAAGCAAACATCAGAGAAAATATATAATCTTTGGGTTTTACATGAAAAAAAAATCTAGAATAAAATAATGCTGGAAACATTACTGTGTTTTGGCAATAGCTTCCTTATTGAACTTAGAGCTATTTATTTAGTCCACTGAGTATATTCATGAAACCTTAGTAAATTTTTGAAGTAAAATTTGCAAGTATCATAAAAACCTAGCTAGCTAATAACAGGATATTCTCTGCATAAGTGTGCTTAAAAATAATAATTTAAAAAAAAATAAATCCAGATTTTAAGGAGTAGTATGTCTGCATCGAAAGGGCAAGAGTCTAAATCTAAATGTAAGTGTAAAAGCTGGAAAAGATTGAACATATGTTATTTCCCACCAGCACAATATTAAATGCAATTATTTTCTTTCTGCTAAAATCTTGAATATATCTTGCAACACAACCTCAAAGAGTCCCCTGCTGCTGTTGATTATAGTGAATCCCACTTCCTGCCACCCAGTAAGTCTTTGCAATTTTCTCTTTTTCGCCACCCTGTGGAGATAAATAATGTATATTAATGTGGAAATATCAACAGTAAAAACTCTTAATATTCTCCACAAAATAAAGCTTCTCTCTAAATCAAAGGATTTGTATCATTCATTAATTTTTTGAGCAAAAAGAAGCAAGTTCCTTATGTAAGGGCTTTGAAAAGTTTGAATCTCACTCTTGGAAAACAAGTGTGCCAAATACTGTATAGGAGAGGGATGAGGTTTTTTTGAATTGAAAAAAGGATTTGGTATAGTGCATTACATTTAAACCACAGATTTCAGTGTTTTCCTTTCTCAGACTCATTGAATAGGCCTTGACAAATCCCTGTTTCTCTTCCTTTGACCCAGAACCTTAGGAAGTGTGTCAGAGAATTTTGTGTTGTTTTCCAGGAATTGCTCCCTGTGCTGCGCACGACTGTGGAGGATGTTCTATAAAAGGTTCACCATGTGCTACGATAAAAGTGTGCATTCAAATCTAATACATCGCTAATTCCACTCTCAGCTCTCCCCACTTTCGTACATTAAAAAACATAACGTGACAAATTTCCTTTGCAACTCTAGGTTCTAGAAAGGACAAGAAAAGCACAGGCAGAAGCTATGACCCCCGAATACTGCTTTACAATCGAGGTTGAGGTTTCAGTGCTTAAGTGGAAAATTGCCGTACTAAAGAAATGATTGCTTGCTGACTGTACAACTTGGGGATCTGGGATGTGTGTGACCATATTGATTCTAAAGTGCTCTTTTTGTGCTTGGCATGTTTTTCCTTTTAATTCCAACTTCCAGGAACATGGGCTTCTTTGATGAATGCCGTAAACATTTCCTAAGTTAATTTAAAAAAAAAACCCAACCCTATAATGCTAACCTTGGGCATACCTTTCTATTGCTTGAATGAGAAAGCTAATTGAAAGAAATGTTCAAACCAGAAAAGAAGAAAAATAATTTTAAAAAAAAATAGGGAAAGAACCTCCCCAGAACAGAACCCTTAGTCACCAACATTTCAGATGGCAGCCTGAGGAGTCTAACCACTCTGTATTATTAAAATACCATCAAATTAAAATAACGGCAAAATACTGAGACAGAGGCAAATTGTGTCCCCTCCTCTGTGGTTGTGGCAGGCCAGCAGTCAAGGACCCAGCCAGGAGTATAATTTCTGTGGGAAGGAGGGGAGGGAGAAGGGAGGATACCTTTTGTGTTTCTGGGCTGGGGAATGTGGTACTAGAAAAAGCGGGCAGTTGTGAGCTGCGTTTTTTCAGCTGGTACTTGGCTGTAGTGCAGCACCAGTGCAGGCTGTTTCTGACTCAGGGAGAAGCTGTTTCCTCCTTTTGTCCCCTTCTGCCCTACCAATAACAGCTGCTGGGAAGGTATTTTCCCCATGGCGTTTTGTTGAAAGGTAGACAAAATATTTTCAATTATCCCTTGCTGTTAGATTTCTGTGTAAATAATTTGTGTTATGGTAAAAATCCATCTAAGGCAGGAAGACTGTTTGCTACTTTCAGCCCCAATTCTGTAAACATTTCTATGCATGTTTAGTTTTCACCATGTGAGCAGTATCCATTTGGGTGAAGTTAAGGATGGCTGTAGCTGCACGTTGGAAACTTGACCTACTTTGCATATCATTATGCATGTAGCACAGTTTCAGTCCAAGAGAGTATCCCGGAGATGGGAAGTCTGAGTTGTGGAAGAGTCCATCGAGGAAATGAAATCTGGCCAACTAATATGAATTAAATATTTTTGTACTTTAGTGTAATGTATTCATTCACAACTGGAGAAGTAGTAGGAATAACATAAGCATTAACAAAAATTAGAATTTATTCAGTGGCTGAGGCAGAAATCAAAAGCAGCTTGGATGGTGGCAACACAGGTGATTTATGAGTGCCTGTTATGATTAGAACTGCAGATTTCGGAATTATTTTACACTTTGCAAAGAGCGTTTTGTTTGTTTTGAAAATGTAGACATGCTAAGATTTCAAAAGATTTTAATGCCAAGTCAGCTATGCATCGTCTTACTTGTACCAGGACATTGTAATAGCAGTACTTAAAAATCCTTCTATTGAATGTGATGTAGGATTTTAAGTGTGAAGGCTGAAGCTCATTACTAACTATGAGTATTTCTACACATTATCTATTCCATTAACTTAGTTCCTGATACTGCAGGAGTTTAGACGCCCAGAATTATACAGAGTGAATAATTCTATTAGAGTAAATGGGACTCCTACAAATGTGTGAAGTGAAATGTGCGCGTGAAACGAGCGGGGCTGGGGCTTTTAATGGGAATCTTGTTATGCATAAATATAATTGCTATGTGAGGAGTCTTTCATGAATTAAGTCCCTCAACAGGCTCCCTCCATGCAGAGAAATAGGGTAAGATGCAAAGTCCAAAAAGGGTAGGCCCCAGGTTTTTAGAGACTTATGCCCACGTTTGCATGCACCCGATAGAAGCCGATATGGATCTGTCTAAATTGAGCTCGAGGCAGGCATTCTTAGCATTTTTTCTACTCAAGTGACTTGGTGTAAGTGACTTGTTCAGAAACACTCTGTAGGTTTGTAGCACAGCCAGGAATAGAACCCACATCTCCTGACTCACAGTTATAGACCAGACTTCTGCTCAGATTTGTGTGAAAACTTAATTGGCCATGTTTCTGGATGAGGGGGAATTTATTAATATTGTTGCTACCTTACAGTGTTTTGTAATTTTCTTGATATGATCCCATTCAATAAAGGTGTAGAGCTGAACGTGAGCTTTCTCTGAGTAGATGCAGAGCATCTGGTTCATACAAATGGTTTCCCACCAAAAAGGAAAACTTGGAACTGTAGATTTTTAATGCACAGATCTTGTGCTGTTGCAATGTTAAGAAGTCCTTGTTGTTATGAATGTGCATTATGAGTATATTGTACACAGTCCTGGTATGCAAATGTGTAGCATTCAGAGAAGTGAAATAATTCTGTGTTATTATTATCTTTGTAAATTGCATCTTAAGAGTTTGTTGAGGACTTTACGACGGCAGTTTTCTATAGTCACAGCTATACAGCACAAAGTGTTTCTTTCATTATTAACAATAACTGAGCCAATGAAAATGCTTTTAAATATACACCAGACAAGCAGTTATCCAGCTCTTCCTTCTCACCATCCACAAACCATCTTTTAGCATCTTATAAACGAGCATGTAAAATAGCTTTGTAAACATCTGCTTTTCATTGTTAATTGTCAGGGAAAACTAGAGATTTAAATGCTTCTTTTGTAGCATTCCTTAATCCTATCAGAAAGGAGAGCTCTAGATGCTTCTCCTTTCTCACTGCAGATAGCTTCCATAGGCTGGGGGCTTTCTTCTTTTTTCTTTTTAATTTATTTTTTTTCTCATATTGATAGTTTTTATTTACTTGTTTCACATCTCATATTGAAAGGTCTTGCGCATTCTAGTCTGTGTGGTAACTCAGTGAATTTAAACAAAATATACTATGGAATTATTGATTGCTGCATAAAATGTGTTGAAAAATCTGAATTTTTTTTTCTCATTACGATCTGCTCAGTATTTTCTTTCATATATGAACTATCAGGTCAGGTATTGTATCATACATATGCAATAAGAAAACAAGAAGATATGTTCATACATAACAAAAATAATAAAGAAAAAATTCACACTGCTACAACACAATTATTTTTTTTTTAGAAACACTGCCTTTATTTTGGTTAGCTTTTCTGTTCTAATAATCAAGTCATTAATGTCAGTTGAGTGTGTCTGGCAATGATTTACTTAAGGTAGCGTTCATAACACACAGTAGCTGCATTATACAGGAAAAATAAATCTATTCATGTTACATTTCCTACCTTTAAAGCTTTTTTAAAAATCTTGTATTATGGTCCTGGATTTGTAACGTTTGACTTTTTGCTTCTTGCAAACACACAAAAGGAACATTGAGGATTTAAAACTATTTCATGTTTTATATTTCTTGAACAGGAATAAATCTTTTTTTACATTTTTTTTTTTTCAAATCTGCTTCATTTGGGAAAAGATAGTTTTTTCACTTAGAGTTTGAATGTTTCCATAGCTTTCGTCTTTAATTTTGGTGTTTTGAAGTCAAAGTCTGCTTAACTTCTGCTTAATTCCTCCAGCACAGTCATTATTTTAGAATTATTTAGATTTCTCCCTGTTTTGTTAATTAAATAATAATTGAAAGGCATCATTAGCTATTAATGTTTTTATTCCTGCTATTCAATATTTACTTCTAGAACTTCCTAAAAGAATTGTTACACGGACCTCAGCATCACTGCATGTAAAATTAATTGAAATGACATATTGTTGCAGTTTCTATGACAACCATATCATGATGCTGATGCTCTCAAAAATTTATAAACTACTATTTCAACTATGCTAATAGCACTGAGTAGAGTTAACATTGATTTACTTAATATTCTTATTGGAATCAAGCTTTTAATATTTCATTTTAAAATAATATGGAAAAGGTGTATGTTGGTATTTTTTGTTTGTCTGATGTTGGCTTTTCTGTGAAGGAATTCTGGCTTTCTGTGAGAACCTTTTTAAAATCTAACTCTGCTACGTAATGTTGATGGAGGGCTTATTCACTCAAAACAAAGAGAATGTATATCATCACTCACAAACTTTTAAACACGACATTCCAAAAGAACTCTTACAATGCAATCCACGGCAAAAAGCAGTCTTGTTTTGCCAGTGGAATATTGAAAGCCAGTTTATTCCTATTTCTATTGTCCTAGATGCTAAACCTCAAATGCTTATGACATGAGAGTACTGATTCGCGGCATGACTTACATAAATAAAGTCACAGGCTTAAGTGTCTTCATGACCAGGCACAGAGTTATAAACCCCCTGAAAATATTTACTTATATTACTGCCTTGTTTTATTGTAAATGTGAAATGTGAAAAGGCTTTGCCTGGTAACTTGAATTTTTTTTTCCATATTAAACACATACCTTTAGTATAATCACGTTATTCCATCAATCTGCAGGCTTTTAGAAGTTAGATGATTTTAACAGTTTGACAGGGAACTCTATTACTCAGGCAACACTCAGGTTGGAATCAATGAGTGTTTTACTTGAGTAAAAAATTTAGGACCAATGTAAGATGCCTTATTCAAGTTACTTCATAATTATATAGATTGCAATGACTTAAAAAATAGTGAGCTTTGCTCTCCAAACATAGTCATTTTATTCAGTCTAACTTGCACTTATTAAAAAAGTGTGTTTTCTATTCAAAATGCGTGATTCTCATGTATATGACTTATTGATCATTGATCCAAATAGGAAATAAAACACCTTGATCTTTCAGTCATTTGTCTTAGGAAGATTCCAAAACAGTCGAATCACATTTACTTCACTTCAGTCTTAAATCTGATATTACACTGGAAAAATGTTTCCTATAATTGAATGTTCGAATACGTTGAGATCATGTCGCATTTCAGCTTTACCAGTATGAATGCTTTCAGCAGTTTCTGCCCAACGTTCCCGGTTTACTAAGCTATATTTAAACATGTTTTGAAAGATTTATACAGTGATTTGCTTCTTAGTCAACCCTGTTGCGAGAAGTTACTACCGCGTATTTGGGTTAGAAAATGTGATGTGCCCTAAGAGGAGAGAAGGGAGGACATGGCCATTCTGCCCATGTGGGATATGCCATGATATTTACAAGCTCCAAATAAAATTGGACAGCTTGAAACAACTCTGTACCCCAAAATTTCTTTGTAGACATTTTAACTTTTTGCCTTGGTATTTTCTAAACTGTTAATCCTTTCCAGCATCATCATTTTGAGTCTCCTAATAAGAAGCATGCACTTCACATGCAAGGGACTTGAGCTTCTGGATGAAACAACTGGCAGTGACATGAGCCTGCAAGATTAGGCCATATTGTCACAAATCCAAAAGAACATCTTGAAAGCAATGCAATTTATAAGTGCATGGTGTTAGCAATATAAAATACAAAATCATTGGCCTATCTTGAGGATTCCTTTCATTTCTATTCATGTGGCATGTATATGTGGCTAAGTGGTAATGCATTTATTTGCAGTGTGGGCCAGTCTTCAGGTCAAAGACAGCTTTGTTTATTCTAACCTTCAGAATTGTTTTCTGATATTTTTGTTTGGTTTTATTTGGGTCATTTTGTTTGTTTGTTTGGATTCTTTTTTACTCAGTGTCTTGTTTGTAGCACAATAGTTCAGTCAGGGACTTTGAAAATTGTGCTTGGCTGGTGGGGTTATTTTTTATTTGAGGGGGGTGGGTGTATGAAACAAAAATAAACTGATGGAATAATTGCAGTGTTACAATAGAAAGCCTATACATGCTCTGTTGAATTCCAGCATGTGCTGTCAGAATGGGACATTGCCAGTGAAAAAATAAAAGCACCGTGGCGTGCTGATAGGGGTTTGCAGTCATCATGTTTTAGCAAGGGCTCTTCTGCCACTGAGATTCTAGGGACAGATCCTCAGCAACTTTCATGTTGACACCACTGAGCTGGAGCTTACCCTGGGCTGGAATATAAAATAGGGCTGCTGTGGGCTGCAAGGGGGTCCTGTAGAACGAGTCCCCTCCCAACCGCTCAAATGTTTGTGAGGGTATAGCTCTACCTGACTCAAATCTTCCTGTCCCCCCTCATTCACGAGACAAGCTCTGCCATTCCCAGCTGAAGCTGGGAAAATTGGTATAATATGAGAGGCTACACAGGTGCATGCTCAAGAGAGAGATGCCTTAGTATGAGCGTGATGATTGCTCTAAACATCTCTTGCGTGGCTTTGGGTTGCTTCTGAAAAAGTACTTTTAAAATCACTGTTAATCTTGAGCTGCTTTTTTGTATGTTAGCGGTGTTTTATGGTCGTCCTGTTGTACAGAGATGGGAGTTGAAAAATGATTAAGATGACAAACAGGCAAATCCAGCTGTTAGGTGAAATTCCCAGATTAGGAGGAGCAGATGCATTTCAGTGGAAATGTTTGTACCTTCCACAGTCACGCTACTGTTTTTCTACTTTTACTCTATGCATGAAAAACATCAGGCATCCAATCTTAAGGTGATTCCTAATCACAGCTAAATGTAATTGCCATTTTTTGGAGCTTGTTATTAGTGTTCTCATGGTTCATGTGCAGAGCTTACTCTGCCAATGCAACTAGTAGCTAGGAGTTAAGTGACTTCAACCTTGCCGGCGCAGTCAGTGCTTTTCCGGGTGCCAGGATGACCTGACATGATGGATGCTTTCCAGTAGCTGGGATGCTTTCCACCAGCTGCTAAAAGCCTCCTGAGAGGAACCCCCTTCTGGGTTAAAGCTTTTCGTGAGAGGTAAGTGATGTGTTGTGCCCCTATATAAATGGATCTGTCTCCTGCAGTAGATCCATTCCCACAGCTTTTGTGCGCCTGGAGCGTGCCTAAGAAACTCATCATGCTGAGCCTTGGACACAACTTTTAACAGTGTCACCCCAGGTACTGTCCATGGGTGGTGACAGCCTAGTCCTTCTTCTTTTTTTTTTTTTCCCATTAATATAAATATAACCAAAACCCCACCCTCAAACTTGAAATCAACTAAAAGACTTGAGAAAGAAAATCTTCCAGGAAAGCCCGGGCAGTGCAACTGGCCTGATTTCGGCCGGGGAAGGAGGCGGAAAGAGGATGGGCAGAGGAGCCAGCAGTGCTCCCTGGCACACGCTGCGAGGGGACACTGCCTTCCAGCAGGGAGGTCGGAGGGGATTTACAGGGAGCGGTGCCGGCGGGAGCAGCGGGCCGGGACGCGCTCTGCCCTACTCACCCNNGGACAGGCCCGGGCGGCCGGGAGCGCGCTCCGCTCCGCTCCGCCGGCACCCCAGCAGCAGTCCCGGGGATGTTTCGGGTAAATCAAACCGCTGCTACAGCGGCGCAGCGACGCGACGTGCGCGATGCTCCGCGCCGGCGGAAGGTGTTTCAGCCTCCGCGGTCGGCGCAGAGCCC